>MU228390.1:438579-466338 GCA_018584345.1 Thuja plicata | reverse complement strand
ATCAGTCAGAACTGCATTGGCCATGACAGTATCATCTCCCTACTCTGTAGCTCTATCCTGGCTGCCACTAGGTCCAGCACCTGCATTTAATCCCATCAGTTTGACAGGAATATTTGTCTACACTGTACGTGGATGTACCACTCTCTCCTGTTGTTATGGAGGTGGCTACTGTGGTTGTTGATCTTGTGGCTGCTATCCCGCTGGAGGGACCTGTTGTGCCTGCTATTGTAGTGGTGGTTGTACCACCTAAGGAATCTAGCCCAGTGGAGTTGTAAACTTGGGAAATGGGTGAGCTAACATATAGTCTCTATATACAGGTGTCATACCTGCATCTGTCACCGCAGACATATAATCCCACCTAGTTGGTGGTACTCAGGCATCTATCATGCTGCGCCCCCTATCAAGTAATCTCTACCACCCCTTCTTCTTCTCATCGATGAATCAGACATACATGCAATACTCCAGAGATATGTCCTGTGGTCTCCCAAACTAGTGTAATATGCATGTAAGCAAGAAGCACTCAATGATAGTAATGGTACATCCTATCAGAGGATGTGAACAGAACATGTAAGATAGCTCATGATGAGCATCATCCCATACCTCAGTGGCTGCCTAGGGTCACCATACGACTGCAGCCATATCATCAATCTCTGCTCTCCACTACTTAGTCTTACCCAACATGGGCTAGGTCATCAGACCGGCATATCTGTAAATATATGGCTCTAACGGCTGCCGTGTATCATGAAAAATCAGCCTACATATGGGAAGGTGCTCCCAGGCCTAGATCTATAAAATAACTACTCCTACTGCCATAGTACGGGAACCCTGATACATGATCTCATGCATCTCATGATACATCTGGGTGAGCATGCACTCACCCCATCCAAAAGTGACTACAGGAACTACCAGCATCTTCTAGAGCATAATGCCCCAGCCGCACTCTAAACCGTGTTGACCACGATCAGGAACAAGATGACAACTCAGAAATAGTGCAAGAACCACTGCCAAGGGATAATCTCCACCATAAGTACGTATCAAATCCTCCCAGGAAATGGCCCGAACCATCACCAAATCATCCTGAAAGATGGCTCTCAAAGCCTGTGTACCATCTCTCGACTGTTTGTAATACTCTACATGAGCTCCATGGAAAGGGATCCTTAGAATCCTGTATATATCCTCAGGAGTAACTGTCATCTCCCCCTATGGTAAATGAAAGGTGTTCATCTCTGAATGGAAGTGCTCAACAAGGGCACCCAATAATCCATGATTCACCCAAATTTCAGGTGCATCATGTAGATATGTCAATCCAAGCCCGTCAATGTGGGCACCATCAGCATCTGATAACCTCTACAGTAACTAACTCATCACAGGATGGTGAGATCTGAAACTGATGTTGGGGAAGTTGACCTACAAAGCAAGTGATAGAATTGGATCAGTACCTCAAAAATGATGATTTTCAAAAGCAAAAGACAACAAATGCAACTATGAACCTACAGTTTAAGACATTACGACTGGCTGACTCTACGACGCAAGAAAATGACAATGTTTGACTTTTGGCCAGTTTCCCATGTGAAAAAAATCTTTTCTCACATGAGGAACCTCTTGTCCTACGCAATATTTCTAGCTCATGTGAGGCGGGATGTGTTCTCGTGCGAGATTCTAGGAATCTCGCACGACGCACGTGCGCTCTTCACACGAGCGCTGGGGAGGGGCCTGCGCACAGAACCCCTAATCCACATGAGGATTCAGATTCCTCGCCCAAAAGGCTATCAATGCCAGTGTGAGGAAACTATTTCCTTGCATGAGATTGAGTGAAACAAAGTTTAAAATAGCCTAAAAAGCATGCTAACGCAAAAATGATAATTTTTTTCAGAAATTCAGGATCAAGTTGTGAATACTTACAGGTGCGTCATACTCCGCTGGTCGGTTGTGTCATCGGGAGCACTCAAATTGATGTGTGTGCATGGGAATGCTATCAATGTCAGCTAGAGCTCTCATCATTGCTAAAGTCAAAGGTGAATAATGATTTGAAAATGACCCCTCCGGGCCTTATATAGCCTTTGACCTAATTTTTCAAAGTGCTCGAATTTCTATGAAAATTGCACCCCTAGCTAATTGGACCATTCTGAATCCATTTTCATGATCAAAATTGAAATCTGACACTCCTAAGCATCTCAAAATTGCATTTTAAAATTTTGGGACCGACGTGATCAAATGCTTGTGCAGTCAATTGTTTGACGTTGCTTTCTTGTCAGAATTATCTCTTGTTATCATTTTCTCAGCTCCTGCAATCTTTAAATCAAAGTCAACTCTAGTTGAATCTTTTCACATTATTCTCGAATCAGTTTGATCTGAATCAAATCCCAATCCCTAGGGGCATCTCATCACTTGGGGCATATTCAATTTTTCATACCTTATGGTCAAAATTAGATATTCCATGATCTTGAATCTCTAGGGGCATCTTGATGTCTCGCATATTGTCATCTATCTTTCTAGGTATCTGAGCAATCTAACTCAGATCCTCAAGGATCAAGCTTCATTCTAGAGAATATTCTTGAAATCTCATTGGGTATTGGGGCAATCTAACCCTAACTCCTGAAAGTTACACTTCATTCTGGAGATGGCTCTCAAAAACTCTCTAGACCGTTATCTAGGCAATCTAACCTTGATCTCGGAGGGCTAACCTTCGTATTGGGGAAATCTAACCCTGATTCTAGAGATAGCCCTAGACCTTCATCAGCTATCAGTGGACATTGGGGCAATCTAACCCCGATTTTGATCTCCACTCAGATGATTCTACTTCTCGATCTGATCAGTGTCTTGGCAACCTAACCTAGACTTTCAAAATCTTTATCTTCACTTCAGACTGTTCTTTGAATCAATGCGTTGCTTGCACATCAATTCAAAGAGGGGAAAAATGTAACACCCCAAAACTGGCACCTTATAATCTAATCAATTTTGGTGTAGTTTTCTCATCTTCGAAGTCCTATTGTACTAGGCAAATTCTTCTCCTGATTGACTTTAATTGACTAAGTTTCAAATGCAGAAAACCCAAATTTGCATAATCTAACATTACATTTAAATTCCTAAATTTGCAAAGTTTATTAGCTAAAAAACCCCTATGATTAATTGATTTAATCCTAAAGTCTTAAGTGCTTTTAATTAAATCAATTCCATCCCCTTTAGCTAATATACATAAAAGGAATTGAAAGGTTATTTAATTATTGGATGAATTATCCTCCAAAAGGAATTCCATAATTCCATTTGAAAAGTCACTCATGTGGCAATAATCCATATTTTTTATTAAATAATCTTTGCATTTTTGTCTCAAATGGGAATGAAGAGACAATTGTTTCTTTTCAAGAAACTCTTCACTCTCTTTCCATGGTTTTCTATAAATTGGACCTCATTTTCTTCATTTGAGAGGATGATTTTGGGAGAGCATCAAATCTATAGTCATTTTTTGCATCAATTATTTCATGTTTCAAGCTTAAATTTGCATAATTAGGCTATTTTTAATTGGAATTGAAGATATAATGCTTTCATTTATGATTCATTTCTATATCTAACATTTCAATTTGATGCTTTCAAGCTTTCTAGATTAATGGCAGATTCAATTCTAGTTTAAAAGAAAATTCCTTTCATAGATTAAAAGCACTTCCATTCCTAGATTAAAAGTATTTGATTTTCTTAGATTAATGGCATTTTACTTCCATAGAGTAGTTGCAATTCATTCCTAGATGAGTGCAATTCACTTTCATAGCTTAATTGCTTCTCAATTCATGGATTAAGAGCATCTCTCTCATAGACTAGTTGCAATTTTAATGTCATGGGAATTCTTCTTTTTCTTGCATTCTAGAAATCCTCCATGTTAGCAATGGTCAGGTTGTTGGCTCTTGTTCTAAGGGTAAATTCAACATCCCCAACTGATTAGGAGGCAACAAGTCGCCTCAATCAAATTTGCAGAACAAAAAATTCATGTTTGTCTTTGTGAATTGAACGATTGTGTAAAGACTATGTTGTGTTTGTGCCAAATTTAGAGGTCCACATTCAACATATAATAGGAGTACATCTCAATTCTTGAATTGCAGATACTCTAATAGAATAAATAGGAATAATTGTTCTCAGTACCTTTCTCATGATAGTGTCATCATCAATGGTTCCCTTAGCTCCTCTAATAGAATTTACAACTTCCTTTATCCTATCATAATATTGCACTATATTTTCTCCTTCTTGCATTTTTCAATCATCAAACTTACCTCTCAAGATTTCAGATTTGGCTCTTAGTACATTCGTATCACCTCCATAGATGGTTTTAAGAGCATCCCACATCTGCTTTGTGCTTGTACAGTCCTTGATGTCCTAACATTCATGATGTTCAGAGATAATGCAAGTTCCAACATTGCTTGATTATTTTCATGATTTTCTCTTAATTGTGCAGCATTCAAAACTCCAGTAGGGGCTACATATTCTATTTCAATATGTCATTTAGCAGAATCACCAATACCAGCCAAGTGAAGTTTCATCAAACTTTTCCATGTAGGAAAAGTTTCCTTGTTAATCTTAGGTCCATCCCATTTATACATCTTGATCTTTATCTCCAAGTACCTTCAGACTTTTTCAAGAGAAAAAAGCTCTGATACCAATTGTTAGAATGAATTTAGAATAATTGAGAGGGTGGGGGTGAATTAGTTATCCTTAGGTCCAAATGTGCCCATAAAAAATTATACCATTTCAACAACTCAGATCTGCTCGACAGCAATAAACAAAAAAAGTGTGTAGTTTACTGTACTAATGAAATAAGCTTACAAAAACTTAATAGTAAAACACAATATAAACATTCACACATTTTGACACCATGATTTAACGTGGAAACCCAATATGGGAAAAACCACCAGGAACATGCTACCAAAATTTAAGTCTACTTAAGTGATGCCTTGTTAGGAGCCAACCCTGTTAAAGGTTACAAAACACACTGTCAAATGTGACTTGATTAAAGGATTTAATCACCCTGTCAGGAGTGGCCTTGTTAGAGGACTTAGAACATTCCAATCTGAATGTCACCTTTTTCAAAGGATTTATACAATGACTGTTAGGTCAACCTGGTTAAAGGATTTGAACTAATACAATGGTTAGAAAGTAATTAGCAAGTGCGATCTAATACATACAACTTACTTTGCAAATCCAGATCCAGTTTCATCTCTAATGATAATTCTTTGAGTGGCCTCCATTTTCATCTCAAACTTCAGATCTATTGGGAAATCCATCAAGAAATCTCTCCGCTTCTCTACTCAGCCTTCTTTGTTAGGTTTTCCCAATCAGTCAATTAACCATGCAATACTCTTGCATTCAACTTACCCTTACACTTGGATACATAACAATAACCATAGCAGGTTATATTATACCTCTTCATCTAGGTCAGATAGATCTTTTTCTGCTTAATCAAGATCATAGATCTTAGGTTAGGTCAGATCCAATGAATCTTTCCACCATTACATTTAATTTACTTCTCCAATATAGTCATTAATTAAACATTGAATCCATGTGCTAATAATGGTTTCACGTGCATTAAATGAGTGTGGACCAATCTTAATTAACAACACATATCCCAATAAAATCAACTATGTCGGCCATAGATCTCAAATATCATTAATTAATAAAATACTGTTGCTCGGCTTTCTCTATCTCCCTTGGCATTTCACTGGCACTCGACATCATCTTTGCTTTTCTCGGCATCACTAATCAACTTTTCTCGGCATTGACTTTGCTTTGGTCGACATCGACCTTCCTCTGAACTATCAGTGAAAGACAAACAACATATCACTTTACCAAAGTGTCAAATGATCAAGTACCCTGGTGTATACTCATAACTCAACCATTTCCTTGGTCTTCTTATTATCCTGTTCTTCAAATCTTCATCAATCAATAGATATGGTACTCAAACATAAAACAATAGTCTCACTAGTTAAGGTTTGACATCAATGACAAAATAATAGTTGTCTACATTGTATCTTTCCAACATATCAATCATGATTTCTCATTCTAGGACTGTCACTAATGGAGATTAAGGCTAAGAGCTTCATTAGCATGCTTAATTAGAGAACTATGGAATTCTTCTTGTTTATTTGTCAAATTTTTGTTTTAAATTTAGATTATCTTTCCATAGAATTGATATATTTCAAAATAATTTCTTTAAGGTATAGTTTCTATATACACACAAATTATGGACGTTTCATATAGATGTGACTTCTATTGTACCCTAGAATAAGATATTTTCTAGAGAGGCATGACCACTCTTGCACCTTTTGATGTGTTATCCCTACGATGTGGATTGGCATGTTTGTATAAAATGCATATCTAGTTATTTCCATTGTTGCCCCTTAGACATATAATGTCACATTATGTTTTATAAGATTTGAATTAAAGTTTTGTTATGGGCTTCGGAAAAGAAATGAAAATTATAAATTATGAATACATGCTTCTAGATAGTGATAAAACTATTTGAAAAATTTGATATATACGATAAGAAATTAAGTGATTTATGTTGTTTACCTTGCATCCAAATTAATCAAATAGTGATACAATTGGGTGGCATTGTGTACATAGGTATATTTGTTATTTTGAATTAGTAGACAATAATGTGCCCTTATGTCAACACTATATGGAATGTGAAATTTAAATGAATATTGAGTGGATTTATATATATATATATATATATATATATATATATTAGTATAGTATCATCGCTTTCTAAGGGAGTTGAGTTTTGGTTCAATGTTGTCTAATCAGCTTATGAAAAATTGACTTTATCATTTCTTATATTCGAATGTCATGCTTTTGATTACTAATGAGAGAGAAAGTTTTAATTTTGCATTATACATGGGGCAAGATAAAAATAAGTTAATTATGAAGAATATTAATTTATCTGATTTATTATATCTAGTCATCATTTTTATGAAAATTGTCCTATCTTAGTGAATGAATTCTAGGAATGAGCATAGCTTTTAATTCATTAACGAGCAGTTTAGAGCTAATGTGTATTTTATTCTTTGTAAAAACTTAGGGGTCCAACTTGGTGAAGAGAAATGTAGGTAAGTGAACCTTCCATATTTTCTCATAGTTTTTCGATTGACATATATGTAAAACTTAGGATAGTAAAATGTGTTCTTCAATTTTATATGTGACATTGTTGTTTTTGGTGGTTGATAAATAAATGTATTATTGTGAAAACTATATATCATTTATATAATTGAAAATGATAAGATTAATACAAATATCTATTTTCTTTTTACAAAATTATTATTTCATTAACAATACTGAAAATTACAAAATATCTCATGATATTAATAATTTTTTTAATTATTATTTTATTCTATGTTAAAATCACATATTTTAATTAGAAAATTACCAAATATAATAAATAATTTATTTATAAAGTAAATTGTTTTACTTAAATTATATTAAATATGTATTATTTTAATTTATTTAAAAAAACTATTCCACATGTTTTGTTGTGTATCAATGTCCTCGTGTCGAGAGTCACTCGGCAGGGCATTACAAAACATATATTGTGTTTAATGATGGATAGGACAAAATTATAAGAACTACATTAAAATCATATCTTCTGATCTATGTATATGTAAGAAAGTTAAAAATGAGGTGTAAATCTAGTGAGGCATAAAATACTATTAGTGAGATAGCATTTTTCAGTGAGACACTTCTATATCCAATGAGGCAGTGAAAAAGATCTTTCATATTAATCTAGTAAGGCATTTGAAGTGGTGTTTTACCCAAAGGTTTTTCCACTCAAGACATATCTTGTGTTATTATTTTATGTGCATGTCTTGTCTCTATCTCATTGTTTTATCTATTTTATTTGATTTGTGATACACACTTGTCTTTAAAAATTGGTACATTATTTTTCTTATCACTGGTTCACCCCCCTCTCAATGATATCATACTCCAAAAATTTGTATCAAAACCATACCCTTCCTTTAGGGTTTCCTTGTATAGGGAGTACTTAATGGCTTTTCAAGAGGGTTAGTCAGGATGTAGAGCACCATTATTTGATGGGTCTGGTTATGCTTTTTGGAAATACAGTATGAGACTTGAAGTCTCTAGGGTATGATGTTTGGGAAACCACTCAAAATATATATACAAAAATAACTCTTTCATCCTCTACTGATGAGAAATGGGAATATGACCATGATGCAAAAGCATCAAATTATATTTGATGTGATTTTTCAAATGATTATTTAGTCAAAATCATGGATTGTGAAACTGCATTTAGTATTTGGGAAAAGTTGTCCAATGTTTATGTGGGAGACAAAACTGTCAAAGAGAAAAATATACAAGCTTATAGAGATAGATTTGAAATCCTCAAAATGACTAAGTATGACAAGATATCTAATTTATTTTTGTGTGTTTAAGATGTTGTCAATTCTATTTGAGGAATAAGAGAAACTCCGGAAGAAACAAGAGTCGTCACAAAGGTTTTGAGGTCACTTACAAATAAATATGACTCCAACATATCTATTTTGGAGGAAAGGGGTGTAAATAAAGTAACATTTGATACTTTACATGGTGTTTTTAATGCATGTGAAATGTGAATAACATATGACCAACCTAGTAAAGCATTAGGATTTAAATGTGCAAAAGTTGAAACTAATTCAGAATCTAATCAAGCTAATAATTTTAAATCAAAATTTTAAAGTAAACTTAGGAGAGGCTCAGGAATATATAAAGGAAAATTACCTTTTAGGTGTTTTTATTATGGTAGAATAGGTCACTATGTTGCACAATCTCCAAATAAATATGTTGATGGTGATGAAGAAGACAATAAATCTTTTAGGAAAAAAATTTAAAAATTAAAAAGAAAAATAACTATAAAAGAAATAAGGCTCTATTTGTAGATATAATAGATAGTGGTTCTGATGAAAAAATAAAGGGTGTGTTAGGGATTTTTCTTGTGTGAATCACAGTGCTTGAAATGACTGTTTAAACACTATGCCTTCTAATACTGATTCAGATACAAGGATAGCCTAATTGCTAAGGATTGGATAAGATCCTTCTTCATTTTTGAGCTCCACATATACTCAGGTAGGTTTTACTTCTTTATGATGACTGATTACATAGTATATATTAATGTGGTCACTGATTTTATATTAGGAGTTATTGAGCCAACTTATGAAACATTCTGCATATGACCAGGCATAACCAAATGCCAAAATTAACCATACAATCCATGGTTTCAAATATAGCATAAACCAATGATACAAGGACTTTCATCCTTCTTCCTTTTAATTTTAGGAGTGATAACCTAATTGATTCACTCTCCAAGGAATCACTAAAATGGACACTGTCCTACTGACATGAGTCCTTACTAAGTTCAGTTTTTTTGTTCTTAGTAATAGAAGTATTTTGATTGAAATAATTTTGAATAGTTTTGAAAACTTGGATGATGATAGATTATCAGACCAAAACCTAGATCAGTGCCTATCCTTTGGGTTACAAAGTCAATGAGCCCAAGTATCACAGAAACAAAACACTGTAAGCTGCCTTAAAACCTACATGCAATTCAGATAAACTGCCTTACAAATTATCTAGTTACCTCTAAAATACTGTATCAAATCCTTGAATACTATTATGCTTCCTAAAATTACCCACAAAACTTAGTTCTTTGCATGAAAGAAACTTGTAAGTAATTAAATAGTTACCTTGTAACCAAAATGCTTCAGTCTACCTTGCAAAGTTAAGCATAAAAAAGCATACATAGGAAATAAAGAGACAAAAATAGAGAAGAGTAAAATTGCACCGTATTTTATTGATATGATCTTGCTTTCATACATGAAAAAGCTTTGAAGCTTGAAAACACAGACACCAATTCAGAAAGTCTAATTTTTACACAATATTTCATCTCTCTACAAAATTACAAATTTTTACTATATATAGGACCTTAACCATCTTGGAATCCTTTTCTTTAGGATGAAACAAGATTCAGATGGTCTCAGAAAACCTAACCCTAAAACTATAGAAAAGACAAAAGAGGAAAAAGAAGAAGCAGTGGAAAGACAAAGTCAAGAGATGAAATCTGATATTCTTTATCCTTTCGATGAAATCAGGTGCCTTTGTCTGATAGTATTCAGGGTAGCTACTAATATTTATGTTGAATTCAAGTGATCATCCTTAAAGGCTCACCTACTTAACTTTTGTAATAACTACCTTCCCTACGCTCAATGATCAGGCATCACGTATTGGTCTTCATTCGTCATCCAAAATTTCTTCCTCGACCACCGTGGGCTTCTTTTTCTTGGGTCTAGTGATTAGTTCCCATGTTGTCACTTCATCATTTGTTGGCCATTTGAAGTCTTGAGTGGCCTGCACTTGTGCCTTTTGCCTCTCCCATCTAACATCATTGATGTTCTTGACATCTACTAGAAACTTATTGATGTCAGTTTCTGCCTTGAAAGCTTCATCTAAGATCTTATTGAATCCATCAATATCCACATCTGATCCCAAAATAAATGCCTCATCACTAGGCATTTTTTTATCAAACTCATTCCTCTAGGTGTCTAAAGCCTTTACCTAATCATCTTCTCCTCTTAGGGAAGGAACAAATCTATTAAAATCTGCAGAAAAGAGGCTCAATTTAACCTCTATTTGATTCAATTTGCCTTTGAAAAATGAGAGAGCAACATTGACTTTTTTGATGTCATCTTCCACCTCTGTTACTATCTCTAGAAAATTTGATCTTAGGGTTTGCAAAGATGCAAGCTTCAACTATACCCTAGTAGACCATTTGGTGAAATAGGGGTTCAAAATAGCAAGAAACCACATTACCTCTATATGCAAAGCTGGCAACTTATTATAGGCATTAAGTACAACATCATTTTTATCCTTCAAGACTTCAATGCTATATTGTAGAATTCCCCTTAATGCACTTAAGGAAACTTCATTCCTTTTTTCTCCCACATCCTCTTTCTCAACCACTTCTTCTAATTTTTCCTTATCTTCAATTTGCAAGGGCTGTGGTTATGGAGGAACATACACTACCTCAGGCTTCTCCTCTAATTCCTTCATTAACCTCTTTATCACCTGATCTTGCTGCTGCATCTGGATATGGCACATTTCCCGGTCTTATGCTAATGCACTTGTTTCTTCTAACAATGTGCTACACTTATCAGACAACTGTTTAGTTTTGTCCTCATTTAAGTGAGCCGAGTGTGTCATGATTTGGGATATTTCCAAATCCCCTATATTTTGTATAGACCAGACCATTTGATTGTCTACCATGTTCTCCTGGATGTTTACCAGTTGAGGATTTTGATCCTTAGGACAAAGGCTCCACATTGCAAAGGCTTGATATTTCAGGCTATACCCAAATCCTTTAATCACATCTCCCATTTGCACCTCACTGGCCATCTTTAGATTAGGCTGCTTTCTTATTTGATCAATTATGAAAGAAGATGCCAAGTCCCAACCCTCAGCCAATAGCATGCCACTGCCTAACACCATTTTCCAGGCCTCCTCAGGTGAGATATCCTCACTTTCTAGGTCATAAGACTGTAGGAGCACTAGGGATTCATTTGTTATTGTCTCTTTTCCATCAATAGTCAATTGAGCTCTTATCTTCTCTTTCTTATACCACATTAAGAAGTCATTAAACTCCTCAGTTTTAACAAAGTTATCATCACTCAAAAATTGTTGTTGATGTAACAACATTTCATCAACACAAGACTTAAGAGGCAATTCAACCTGCTCCTCCATGTCAGGCTGTTGTTTCTTGCCTTCCCTAATCAATTTTCTTAGGTTATGGTCATATTACCTATCTCCAGGCATTAGGGCTCTTTCTTATCCTTTTTCTTCTCTTGCCCTTCAACTGAAGGCTGACCTACTTCTATTTTTTGCCTCTTAGCAGCAGGCTCTTCTATATCATCAGGTTGTGTGGCCAATGTCAAGTCAATAATGTGGCCCTCAGCCTCCTGCAACTGTGGTATCTCAACAACATCCTGCTGAGGTTGAACATATCTAGTAGGATGGGCATAGTCACTATCACTACTTCTATCATACTTAGATTCTAAATGATTTAGCTCTTGGGCACCTTTCTTATCTAGAACAGTCTCAAGTTGTTCAGTAAGCACATAATAATTATCGATCATGTCCTTTATTTTGTCAAAATATGGGAGATCAGGGTAGAAACCCCCAAAAGCTAACCCATTTATTTTGATTTGCCTTTCAAGGTTCAACAAATCCTAAATCCTTGTTCTTCTTGTCTTGATCTCATCTTCATCAAGAATATTTCTTGTTGCATCTTCTTCTATGCATTCACAATGGATGTTTGTGTTGGGGATGGTAGGGGTGTACAATTTCATGACTCCTACCATGAAACCTTCAGTGTCAATGTATCTGTATGGAGCTGCCCTCATTCTACAACCTTCCAACCACTGGCTAACTACATCAATAGCACCTTTACCAATTGTGAAGTTGGAAATTCTGGATTGTCTAGGGGTTAAGGTCCCCTTCTTATGTGGTGCAAAGTGCTCATTATCTGTTAACAACAGCTGCCATATAAATTCCATGGCTGTCACTCTTGCTGGTACATGATAAGGAAAGATATGAGGTGGATGAATACATCCATATACCCTGATGATGGTATAATTCTCTTCTAAGAATAAATCACCCCAATTATGGTCTCCCTCCCATTTATCCAAATACTCATTTGGTCTTAGCAGTTGCATAACCTTGATTGGGATCCTTTTCCTACTGATGCCCAGGCTTTGTACTACTAGATACACAATCCAATTCTGAAAAGTACAGTAATCACAATCCTTAGATGTATAATTCCAAATCCTTACCCAAAATTGGATAGGATTAGGTCCATCCTGATAGAACCTCTGAGGGGTCAAATTAGTTACATCCATGATTAAAAAATTAATGTATAACAGTAGATGCATAAGGATGGAATAATGGAAGAACTTGGGTTCTTTTTCCTTAGGGTATTTTAACTTCTTCTGAGTTTCTATGAATCCCTTGTGCATCTAGTCTATGATATGTTGTATATAATCATAGATGGTGCTAGAATGCACCTCCTGTAAATATAACACCATCATCAATATCCTAGCATTGATCTTTATTGCTTCCCCATCTATCCCTAGCACTCTACATAGGGCATATGTGATGTACTTAATATAAAAATGCAAGTCCTTGTAGTAATAAGGGCTTGTCCCAGACATAGGGTCCAAATATTTTCTCACTTCCTTAAGCATATGTTTCTGCAACTGTCCCCTAGCAATACCAGGCTTCAACTCATATCTTTGTTCTTTCTTAGTCATGTCAATTCTGGTGGACATAGTGCTATAGAAGTCAAAAGCTTGCATAAATGAATTCCTATTAAGGATGAGAAGGGCAATGCCATCATTCCTTTTAATTATTTTTGACAAAACATCATAATGACTAGCAAGACCCAAGAACAAATCTACATCTATGTAGACATCAGGAACAATTAACCTAGCCAAGCCACAGGTCCAAGGGTTTGATACTAGGATGGCTTTATCAGAATTCTTGTAAAAGTAAGTAAAAGGGGAAAAACTTGTTGTTCCCAAAGTGTCAGCATCCCTTATACCACTATAGTCATCTGTGAGCACATTAGCATTTGCTCTTTTGTTCTGAGTTGAACCAGGAAGCAATTTGAGGAATTCATCAGAGTAATTTCATTTTCCCTTTGTTTCATGATCTGCCTTTTCACTCCTCCCACTGGTTAAAGCTACACTAACTGCTTTGCTCATGTTTTTCGTGCTTGAATCCCTTTTTCTTTACCGATATTGAAACAAATCTCCTTCCAAGACCCCACTTACTCCTCTGTGCACAATTCTGAAGAATTCAATGCCTTTCGATCAATGGAACTCTGTAATTTTAATTTCTTCTCTCTTCTCAGAATACCTAGCACTTCTTCGCTCTAAAATTTTGAAAGGAAGATAAGTTAAAACAAACTCTCAATCAGTTATTTATGGTAACTGTTCCAAGTACACGACTCATCATTTGTAAAAACATCAATTCTGTCTTCAATTCAACATGCTGTGGAATTAATTGAAAACCTAGCCGTAGTTCCATGAGTGTGATAGGAAATCAAATTCATAAAATTGAATTCTCAGAAAAACCTTATAAAATTTGAAGGAGATGACATGTCTTCATGTGATTGGCTCTCTGTCATACATCTCAGCTACCCTTTTTTACACAGTAATCAATATCCAAGCCTGTCATTGGATGATGATTGATTCATATTGTAATGTCAGATACTACCACCTTTTCTTAATATTTGATATCAGGCGACCACGCGACTATGCATAATCTCTTTTTCACTGACCCAAGTCTTTAACCCATGATTCTTCTGGAGACTTAGCGACTATGTAACTTTTCCTATCTTGGTTAACTAAAGTTACCATCTGGCAATCACGTGACATGAAGAAATCAAAGTCACTGGATGTTAGAACTAACTCACATATTTTTCAGAGACTATGCAACTGACTGTCATCTTTAGCTTTCATAGTTATCTCCCAGTCACTTAGTGTTTACTTTCCTTTACGATACCCCACGACTAGCCCTAGTCGCCTAATCGCTGAATACCAATGTTAAGTATCGAATCCCTTAGAGACAATGCGACAAGTACTTTACCCTTTGTTTCATCTGATGACTAGGTGACATACCCTTATCTCCAAGTCATGAGCACTTTTTCTTTTGGACTCTTTTATTCAGAGACTTCGCGACCGCCATAGGATTTCTTAATCACATTATCTGATAGCTCCTGCTAAATTGCTAAGTAATCTATCATCCCCTTAAATTCTTTGGAGACTGCGCGACAAAAAAATACTTTTATACTTATTCTCTTAATCGCTGAATAGTCTCTTACCATTTGGTGACCACATGATAATCTCTTTTAGTCAACTTACCTTTGGACACGTGTCTTAGCGATTACTCGTCTCTACATCACTGAGTGGAAAGTTGACTTAGCATTTCATTCTAGCGACAACCAGACTGTGTTTCATCTTAAACTACATTTGGTTAGTCACGAAGTCTCAACATCTTTCTCTTAATCACCATCCTTTCTGGAGACTACGCGACATAAGATTTGCACTGTTTACTTAATTGCAGATTAGTCTAGCGATCATGTGACATACAGAAATTTCCAAGTCTCATGATGAACCACTGACTGCTGATCTTTCATTGCGACACTGTGACTTATTTGTGGACCCGTTCACAAACTACTGTCCTATTTTCTCACTCAGTGACTATGCGCCACAAAGAAATCGTGAAGTCTCATAAAGATAAAGGAATATTCTAACTTTTTTTAGAGACATCCCGACATAAGCTAATCACCAAGTCTCGAGTAAAAAGGGAATATGCCATCTGGATTACGCAACTAGGCGATCAAATTTTTAACACATGACTTAAGTGATTTCCAAAAAGTAATGCCGAAATAGAAGTGATAACTGCCTAAGGGTTTTTCTCAATTTTTTGGCCTAATAAATAGGACCTAGGGTTTCAAGGTTTTGTATTTTTACATGGATTTTGAACTGAAAACCTGAAGATTTCAACAAGGAAATGACAAATAAATTGAGAGACTTCTGTTTCTAGGCAAGAAACAAGAATGAGGACCACAAAATTTTGGTTGTATTCCCAGAACTGGGAATACAACCAATAGGGTGGTGAAGAAACTTAATTTATGACTATTGTTTCTACAAAAGAGTCTCAAGACATTTAATTAATAGATAATTTAGAATTTAAATTTGATTACAAGGGAGAGCTAAAGGATGCTCTTAAGGAAATTAAAAGGGTAAAAATGGAAGCTAATGATTTAAATATAAATATTTAAAGTGATTTAGATTTAATTTCTTCTTTAAAACTTCAGATTGAAGAGAAAAACATGTCCTTGAAATTACTTAAGAAACAGTAAAAAAGAAAGATCATGTTTGTTCCACTCTAGAAGAAGAGGTTGTTAGTTTAAGGAAGAAATTGCCAAATGTTTCTGATGCTGGAGAAACATCTTTACAAGGTAGTAAAGGAAATATGATTTCTCATTGTTATGTAAATTATTAAACTACTCTAAATAAATCAAGTGATTTTCAAGGATTAGTTAAGAAGAATACAATTTTAGTAAATGAAAGAGTATAAATTCTTAACCAAACCTAAATGTGATTAATGTGGTAAGTTAGGTCACATTGCAATGTTTTTTAAGGATTCTTTGTTAACACAGTCCAGTTTAGTTCCTAAGTAAAAACTAGTCTGGAGACCCAACAAGGTTGCTATGACTGCTTCATGCTAGTTTTAAAAAATAGAAGATGTCTAGATGCTAGACAGTGGGTGTTCTCATCATTTAACTAGTGAAAAAAACAAGTTTTTGGAACTTAGTCTATTTGATGTTGGCTTAGTTAGATTTGGTGATAAAAAATGTTTTCAATTTAAGGGGTCAGTATTTATATAACTTGATGATTTAACTCTTGTGATTTATGTTTACTATGCTGAAGGTATGGTTCACAATTTGTTAGGTATAGGTCATATTTGTGAATAAAATCTTACAGTTATTTTTACAGTCTCTAGATCTCAAATTTTTGAGAATAATGGTATGGTTGCGGCCACTGGAATCAAGATAGAAAATTGAGTGTATTGTTTACAAGGAATGAAAACTGAAAATATTGATAAAATCTCTATGGTCAGTGAATTAGGAAAATGGTATTACTATGGATTATGAAGGTCAATTATTTGATGCCAAAAGAGAGATTACTAAACTAAAAAATAAAATTGATAGATTGGAGCTTAGTTTAACAGAATGTAAAAATACTACTTGATAGATTGGAGCTTAGTTTAAAAGAATGTAAAAATACTACAAATGACTTGAATATCACAAATACACATCTTTGTACAAAAATAGAAGAAGCTTTTGGAAAAGAAATTAAATTCAGATAGCAACTTAAAGAAAAGTGCAAAAAGTTTGACAAGGATGTCTCTTGGTTAATGGAAAAATTAGCCAAATATGATGGAAATTTAAAATTTATGAAAGAACACACATGGAATATGAGAAATTATTTGATGTTTGAAAATTCATATTAGAAGCTGCATGTAAATGGCTCCAACCAAAAGATCAAATGGGATTATATTATGTATTTAAAGAGTCTTTGATGCCAAAGGAGTTAATAATTCATTCTTTTAGCATCAATAAACATTCTTGAAGGAAATTTATGAATAAAAAAAGTGTGTGATTTTATGATTATATTGTGTATTTTTATTAATTTTTTGACTTGGTCAAGCTTTTTTGTAACATTCTGATAGTAATTTTAAAAAAAAATCATCACATGTTTATTTATTATCAACATGTTATTATTGAAACTTGTAAGTCAAAATCTAGAGTAACAGATTCCCTGGTTTTCTGGAAATATTCTCCCCTCCTTATATAGCATATCTTTGTAATGATACAATGAATGATGGAGTAGGAGTGAAAATTTCTCAAGAGAAGATGGAAGGAGCGGGACCAGGTGCGGGTACAGGTGGAGGAGCAGGTATGGGTGCAGGTGCAGGAGCGAGTGCAGGTTCAGGTGCAGGAGTGGGTTTAGTTTCCAAAATAGGTGGTGCAAGATCATGCACATGAGGGAAAGGTCATCTACGGCATGTACTATAGGAGACCTATAATAAGTAGGTGAAATAGAGATGGCAGTCGGCAGAGTTTCTCAATAGGTATGACAAACAACTTTCATCCTTAGAGAGGGACTTTGCCCATATCTTTCATGGGATCCTGATCATTCAACCTGCCAAGTATGCTAGGTCTGCACATAAAGATTATGGGCTTCAGAGATGCCAATTTGTGGAGAAAAAAAAAATTCCCCCTTACAATGGCAACAAGAGAGATCAATATTCTGAGGGAAAGTAGTAGTTCAACCTGCAAAACCATTTTTGTCAACCCTCTCTTTCTTGTGTGGAGCAGGTCCAAATCATCATGCAAGCCAATGGATAGTAGGGTTCCTCATTTACATTTACCAAGAAGTAAAGACCACATCTCAAATTATTTGGCTCATTCCAATCTTAAAGCACCTTGCTATGGTACTAGCACATTTGAAATAGGAGAAGCATCCAAACATGGAGAGAACATAAAAATTTCCCCCTCACAAGAGGCGGCCAAATTTGAAAATGGATTTGGGCAGTAAACATTGATTTTTAAAAATTTTACTCCAATAATGGACCACCACCCTTGGGATTGGCACAAATATCTGGGGTTTGATACGAAAAATCAAAATGGTAACCGGAGGCACTAGGGCTCTTTCTTTATACTTTTTCTTCTCTTTCCCTTCAACTGAAGGCTGGCCTACTTCCATTTTTTGCCTCTTATCAGTAGGATCTTCTATATCATCAGGTTGTGTGGCCAATTTCAAGTCAACAATGTGGCCCTCAGCCTCCTGCAACTGTGGTATCTCAACAACATCCTGCTGAGGTTGAACATATCTAGTAGGACAGGCATAGTCACTGTCACTACTGCTATCATACTCAGATTCTGAATGATCTAGCTCTTGGGAACCTTTCTTATCTTGAACATTCTCAAGTTGTTCAATAAGCACATAATAATTATCAATCATGGCCTTTATTTTGTCAAAATATGGGAGATCAAGGTAGAAACCCCCAAAATCTAACCCATTTCTTTTGATTTGCCTTTCAAGGTTCAGTAACTCCTGAATCCTTGTTCTTCTTATCTTGATCTCATCTTCATCAAGAATATTTCTTGTTGCATCTTCTTCTATGCATTCACAATGGATTTTTGTGTTGGGGATGGTAGGGGTGTACAATTTCCTGACTCCTGCCATGAAACCTTCAGGGTCAATGTATCTATATAGAGCTGCCCCCATTCTCAAACCTTCCAACCACTAGCTAACTGCATCAATAGCACCTTTACCAATTGTGAAGTTGGAAATTTTGAATTGTCTAGGGGTTAAGGTCCCCTTCTTATGTGGTGCAAAGTGCTCATTATCTGTTAACAACAGCTGCCAAATAAATTCCATGGCTACCACTCTTGATGGTAAATGGTAAGGCAAGATATGAGGTGGATGAATACATCCATATACCCTGATGATGGTATAATTATCTTCTAAGAAGAAATCACCCCAGTTATGGTCTCCCTCCCATTTATCCAAATACTCATTTGGTCTTAGCAGTTGCATAACCTTGATTGGGATCCTTGTCTTGCTAATGCCCAGAATTTGTACTACTGGATACACAATCCAATTCTGAAAAGAACAGTAATCACAATCCTTAGATGTATAATTCCAAATCCTTACCCAAAATTTTATAGGATTAGGTCCATCCTGATAGAACCTCTGAGGGGTCAAATTAGTTAAATCCATGATTAAAAAATTAAAGTATAACAGTAGATGCATAAGGATGGAATAATGGAAGAACTTGGGTTCTTTTTCCTTAGGGTGTTTCAACTTCTTCTGAGTTGCTATGAATCCCTCATGCATCTGGTCTATGATATGTTGTATATAATCATAGCTGGTGCTAGAATGCACCTCCTGTAAATCTAACACCATCATCAATATCCCATCATTGATCTTTTCTACTTCCCCATCTATCCTAGCACTCTACATAGGGCATAGGTGATGTACTTAATATAAAAATGCAATTCATTGTAGTAATAGGGGCTTGTCCCAGATATAGGGTCCAAATATTTTCTCACTTCCTTAAGCATATGTTTCTGCAACTGTCCCCTAGCAATACAAGGCTTCAAATTATATCTTTGTTCTTGCTTAGTCATGTCAATTTTGGTGGACATAGTGCTATACAAGCCAAAAGCTTGCATAAATGAATTCCTATTAAGGATGAGCAGGGCAGTGACATCATTCCTTTTAATTATTTTTGACAAAACATCATAATGACTGGCGAGACCTAAGAAGAAATCTACATCTATGTAGACATCAAGAACAATTAACCTAGCCAAGCCACAGGTCCAAGGGTTTGATACTGGGATGGCTTTATCACAATTCTTGTAAAAGTAAGTAAAAAGGGAAAAACTTGTTGTTCCCGGAGTGTCAGCATCCCTTATACCAGTGTAGCCATCTGTGAGCACATTAGCATTTTCTCTTTTGTTCTGAGTTGAACCAGGAAGCAATTTGAGGAATTCATCAGAGTAATTTCATTTTCCCTTTGTTTCATCATCTACCTTTTCACTCCTCCCACTGATTAAAGCTACACTAACTGCTCTGCTCATGTTTGCTGTGCTTGAATCCCTTTTTCTTTACTGATATTGAAACAAATCTCCTTCCAAAACCCCACTTACTCCTTTGTGCACAATTCTCAGGAATTCAATGCCTTTCAATCAATGGAACTCTACAATTTAAATTTCTTCTCTCTTCTCAGAATACCTAGCACTTCTTCGCTCTGAAATTCTAAAAGCAAGATAAGTTAATACGAACTCTCAATCAGTTCTTTATGGTAACTGTTCCAAGTACACGGCTCATCATTTGAAAAAACATCAATTCTATCTTCAATTCAGCATGCTGTGTAATTAATTGAAAACCTAGCCGTAGTTCCATGAGTGTGACAGGAAATTAAATTCATAAAACTGAATCCTCAGAAAAACCTTATAAAATTCAAAGGAGATGACATGTCTTCATGTGATTGGCTCTCTGTCATACATCTCAGCTACCCTTTTTTACATAGTAATCAATATCCAATCTTGTCATTGGATGATGATTGATTCATATTGTCATGTCAGATACTTCCGCCTTTTCTTAATATTTGATATCAAGCGACCACGCGACTGTGCATAATCTCTTTGTCGCTGACCCAAGTCTTTAACCCATGATTCTTCTGGAGACTTAGTGACTATGTAACTTTCCCTATCTTGGTTAACTAAAGTTACCATCTGGCGATCACGCGACATGAAGAAATCAAAGTCGCTGGATGTTAGAACTAACTCACATATTTTTTAGAGACTACGTGACTTACTGTCATCTTTAGTTTTCACAGTTATCTCCCAGTCGCTGAGTGTTTGCTTTCCTTTACGGGACCCTGTGACAAGCCCTAGTCACCTAATCACTAAATACCAATGTTAAGTATTGAATCCCTTAGAGACAATGTGACAAGTACTTTACCCTTTGTTTCATTTGATGACTAGGCGACATACCCTTATCTCCAAGTCACAAGCACTTTTTCTTTTGGACTCTTTTATTTAGAGACTTCGCAACTGCCATAGGATTTCTTAATCACATTATCTAATGGCTCCCACTAAATTTCTAAGTAATCTATCATCCCCTTAAACTCTTTGGAGACTATGCAACAAACAAAGACTTTTATACTTAGTCTCATAATCCCTGAATAGTCTCTTACCATTTGGGGACCACACGATAAGCTCTTTTAGTCAACTTACCTTTGGACACGTGTTTTATTGATTACTCATCTTTGCATCACTGAATGGAAAGCTGACTCAGCATTTCAATCTGGCGACAACCCGACTGTGTTTCATCTTAAACTGCATATGGTTAGTCATGAAGTCTTAGCATCTTTCCCTTAACCGCCATCCTTTCTGGAGACTATGCGACATAAGCTTTGCGCTATTTACTTAACTGCAGATCAGTCTAGCGATCATGTGACATACAGAAATCACCAAGTCTCATGATGAACCACTGACTGCTGATCTTTCATTGTGACACCACAACTTATCTGTGGGCCTGTTCACAAACTACTGTCCTATTTGCTCACTCAGCAACTACGTGACACAAAGAAATCATGAAGTCTCATAAAGCTAAAGGAATATTCTAATTTTATTTAGAGACATCCCGACATAAGCTAATCTCCAAGTCTCAAGTAAAATGGGAATATGCCATCCAGATTACGTGACTAGGCGATCAAATTTGTAACACATGACTTAAGTGATTTCCAAAAAGTAATGCCGAAATAGAAGTGATAACCACCTAAGGGTTTTTCTCAACTTTTTGGCCTAATAAACAGGACCTAGGGTTTCAAGGTTTTGTAATTTTACATGGATTTTGACCTAAAAACCTCAAGATTTGAATAGGAAAATGACAAATAAACTGATAGACTTATGTTTCTAGGTAAGAAACAAGAATGAGGACCACAAAATTTTGGTTGTATTCCAAGAACTGGGAATACAACCAAAAGTGGCTCTAATGAGGATTGACTAAACATAGTTTATGGCAAAGGACCACAGAATCTCTGGTTGCAGACCACTTCAAAAAATGGAGTGAAACCTAAAGCAGAAATGGAAATATTTACAAAATTTTACAAATAAAATAGGGAAAGATATTTACAATATGATACACATTTACTTGTGCATTGCCTTGATCTTCACTTAAAGAAAGGTTTCAAGAATTTCCCTTGCACAGGTAGCTGAAAATTTTCTCCCTCCATATTCTTTAACAAATATGAGTCTTTGCCAAAATTTGAATCTAAAATAATAAAAGGTCCTAGCCATAAAGACTCAAATTTCATGTGCTTACCTTTGTCCTCTGCCCTTGCATTCCAATGTAGAACCAAGTCACCAGCCTAGAACTTTCTCTCAGTAGCCCTTTTATCAAACAAATATTTCATCTTTTGCTGCAACTTTATATTTTCTCTCTGACTATGTCTCCTTGCTTCATCCAATTCAATCAACTATATCATTCTATCTTGCATATTGTCAGAGACATCTAAATGTTCTTCTTGTATGAATTGGAAAACATGTAATAGATTGTTAATTGTCAATATTTCTTGTAAACCATATACCAACTCAAAAGGAGACTTACCAGTTGCCTTCTTGAGTGTTACCCTATCATCCCAAAGAGCTAATTTCAACTTTGTGTGCCATGTTCTCTTATTCTATTCTAGAGTTCTCTTCAGCATCTTCAATATACTTTTATTTCTAGACTCAGCTTGTCCATTAGCCTATGGGTGGTATGGGGATGAATATGATATTGCAATCCCATACTTTTCACAGAAAGTTGTCATTTCTTCTAATCTGAAACTCATGGCATTGTCCATTACTAACTTACTAGGGACACCAAATCTAGTTATAATATTATCCATGAGAAACTCTGTGACCACCTTACTTGTTGCTTTCCTTGTAGGGATAGCTTCAATCCATTTAGTAAAGTAATCAGTGGCAACTAATATCCAACTATGCCCTGCACTAGACTTCTCCTGAAATTCACCAATAAAGTCAATCCCCCACAAGCTAAAAGGAGATTCAGTACTCACTTGATTTAGCAATAGAGCACCTGCAAATTTTAGTTTATTGGAAAATATTTGACATGATTCACATTTTCTGACATGTATATACGTATCTTTGAATAAGGTAGGCCAATAATATCTTGCCCTTAAAATCTTATGGGCGGTGGTTTTAGCAGAAAAGTGACCTCCACATTCTCCTTCATGCATCTCAGTCAGCACTTTCTTAGCTTGGTATACATCAAGGCACAATAATAGTACACCATTCTTATCTTTCCAAAACAAGTCACCTTGGATTAGAGTATACCTTTGAGCTTGCAATTTCAGACTTCTCTTCCAATTTTTAGACAAATGATCAGGAAATTTAGCATTTTTGAGAAAGCAAATAATATCAGTGTAATATGGTTGCCTCTCTATACTAGTAATGGCTTGGTCATGTAGATTTGTCTAACTTAGCTGTACTAAATCTAGGTTCTCTTATATCATAATCTTTTCCAAGCCTTTTCCTTTTATTAACTTGGTGATATTGATTTCAAGATTGAATTCTTGAATTCTTGTAATCCACTTACATCTCTTACCCATTACCTCTGACTGTGTAAGGATATCCTTTATTGCTAAATGAGGAACATAGGCCTGCACCTTAGCACAAACCAAGTAGGGCCTAAAAGGCTTCACAGTCTTTACCAATGCATAAGCCTGTTTCTCCATTATTTCATAGTTAAGCTCTACAGCTTGCAAGGATCTACTATAAAAATCTATGGGATGTTCAAATCCTTGTTCATCCTTCTGAAGCAATATAGCAGCAATTGTGTGAAATGATGCAAATGAAAACAAAGAGAAAGGCTTAGTATAATTAGGAGATTTCAACACTGGAGCCTCCTGCACTACCTTTTTTATCCTTTCAAATGCTTGTTGAGCCTCTTCATTCCAAACAAACTCGACATCTTTCTTTAGCAATTTTGCAATGGGTTTAATAATTTTTGCAAAATTGGCAATAAATCTTCTGACAAAATTTATCTTTCCTAAAAAAGATTGTACACCTTTTAAATTATTTGGAGCAATCACCCTTTGAATTGCTTCAACTCTCTCAGGGTCTATCCTTACCCCTTCCCTAGACACTATATGCCTAAGCAACTTCCCCTCTTTGACAACAAAATGACACTTATTGGGGTTCAGTGAAACACCATATTCCAATGCTTTATTAAAAATCTTATTCAAGTGATCACAATGATCAATAGCCTTTCTAGAATATGCAGTTAAGTCATCTTGGTAAATAACCATGAATATATCAATAAATTCTTTGAAAGCAACATCCATGGCCCTCTGAAAGGTTGCTCCTACATTTATTAATCCAAAAGGCATTCTGATATACACATAAGTTCCCCATGGAGTAGTAAATGCAGTTTTATATTACTCTGTCTCTTTGACTAACACCTGGTTATAACTTGAGAAACCATCCATCATTGATAACAATTCACAACCAGTAACCTTATGAAACATTGCTTCCATATTGGGTAACGAATAATTATCTTTCAAGGAAGCAATATTGAGATTTCTGAAATCTACACATAGTATGATGTCACCATTTTTCTTTCTAAATAGCACTAGATTGGATACCCAAGTTGAATGTCTAATGGGCTGAATTATCCTAGCATCCTTGAGTTTCATCAACTCTTGCTGCATCTTGGGAGCCAACAAGGGGTTAATAGGCCTTTGTTTTTGCCTAAATGGCTTCACATCTGATTTTAATGGGATTTCATGTTGGAAAAGGTCTTCTCTGTATGCCTTTAAATCATCATATGACTAAGCAAAGACATGTTTGTATTTTCTCAGTAACTTGATCATATTTATTCTTACATGAGAGTCCAAACCCTTTCCAATATAAACTATTTGAGGATTATTTTCAAATCCTAAGTTTATTTCCTCCAAATCCTCAACTATAGCATTGCTCAATTTTGATGAATCATTTTGTTGACTAGAAAACAATGCTTCAAGATCCACCAGACCCCTAGGAATCTGATTAGAACTTAATTGGACAACTTCATTTCCAAAGATGTAGTCCTTTCCATCATCATGTTCCAGTAAGTAACCACAATCTACACTCTGGTTTTGATAGTGGTCTAAACATTGCATGAACCTCAAAATATCTTGATCATCCTGGAACACCTGCCAGTTGTATATGTTGTTCGAAACAACTAGTCTTGTTTTGACTTCTAGTATTGACACCCCTTGTAAGGTTAAATCGTCATTTTTCAAAGCAACATTTGCTAGAAAATCAGCCATTATATTTTTTGACCTTTCTAACCACCTTATATAAAAGGCATCAAACATTTCAAGTTGATCCCAAATATCATGTTTTTACATTTTCAATCTGTCATTCTTTACAACATATTTGGATCTAACTTGTGCTACCACCAACTCAGAATCACCATAAACCTTTAAACATTTTATACTATGTTTGATAGAAATTTCAAGTCCTGAGAATAAAGCCTCATACTCTGCAGTATTGTTTGTACATTGGAAGGCCAACAAAAATGATTACTTAAAAGTTGTACCTGATGGGGATATCAACAATACTCTTGCCCCTGATCCTTCTTTTGAGAAAGCACCATCAAAATAAATTTTCCATAATCCATCTTCCTGCAAGATTAATTCTTTTTTCAAAGGGTTAGCCTCTTGATCTTGACCATAAAGTTAATTTTTTTGCATTCTAAAATTTTTCATGTCTATGTCAATGCAACAATTTACATTAGTGTCTTCAAATTTTTCTATCATGTGGGGAGTTCTGCTCTCCCTCAAGACCTTAACATTTTCTCCAACAATGTTGAAAGTAGCATATGACAAATCATTTTGTATACTAGCTCCCATTGAAGCACTCCATTTTATTGATAGCAACATTCCATAATGAGGTGGTATGCCAACCACAAGAACATTCATAGTCATCACTACATCAGGGCATACTGCTAGTCTATAAGGCATAGCCTCAATGGTACCAATCATAGGGACCTCTCTAGAATCCATAGCTCTACATCTCCCATAAGGTGTATCAACTTGTAGCCCCATCACCTTCATGATTTCAATTGGCATAACTGTATTAAAGGCTCCTGAATCAATCATACAATTCTTGAGCATTTTATCATTAATTATCAATGAAAGAAAAAATGGGTCTACAATTTTTGGAGAAGAAGTTACATTCAAGAATATTTGAGGAATTTCATATGTCAAAAACCTCTTCTTCATTTTCCTTGGTAGTTGGCTTCTTAGAAACATCAACTGGACTGTGAACCTTTATTTTCGGTATACTGATCAATAATGACATTACTTTTTCCTTATGTTCTTTGATCCTCATCATTTCTAGAAATGGAACCTTAACTGTCACCTGGGATAAACATTGGCCCATATCTACTAGAGTGTATCTCATATCTAAATACTTTGATTTTTCAATAATAACATCATTTTATTCATTGTGTTCCTTTTGAACTGACTCTTTTAACTTTTTATTTTCTATCTTTTGAACAAGAACAATTTTTTCTTGTCTTTTCACCTCTTCCTCTTGTACAACATTTGGCTCTATGGGTTTTGTGATAATCTTGACCTCGTGTTTATTTACATTTTCACTAGGTCCATCTTTTTTCTGTACATATTTAGTGTCTATCTTATTCTCCTTTATAAAGACACCTGAGGGCTGGCTACCAACACCACCTACCACCCTGTTCCTCAAGTGGTAACTGCTTCTAGCCTTATTTACTAATTTTGCAGTGATTCTAGCCTTCTCTTCATGTGAAGCTTTCCTTATGAGTGGAACATCCTGACCATCTTGAGCATAACATCTTATACTATCATCAGTTTCATTAGTCTCACTATCAGATAAGATTTGTTGATGATGATTCTCTACCCTCCTTTGTGAAACATAGGAATCATGATTTTCCTCTTCATTGTTTGAATCCATATCATGACATGAATAGGTATTTGTCATACTATGATCACATTGTTCCCCCTCCTTATTTTCCTGCTCCTCACTTGACTTTAAATCCAAGGAAACAACACAAAAATTGGGATTATGAGGGGCCTCACAAGCTTCACACCAAGTATCATCATTGCAGAAATGGACAAAATTTCTATGAAGAGGGTCTGGAGTTTTGTTGTCTACTTTTTCCTTTTTAGGTGTAGTAACCGGCTTCCCATCTTTGAACTGAGTTCCATACGGATGATTTTGCATTCTATTCTGAGGATTGTAAGTAGTATTATAAGAAGGTCTATTATTCTGAGGAGCTCTATATTCTTTGTATTCTAGTTCTTTCAGATTGATCCTACTAAACCTTGAGTCATCCCTCCTATTTAACTTACCAGATACTCTTCTATTAATTTCAATATTCATTGCTATTTTATAAGCATCAATAAGAGTTCTAGGGTTTTTGTCTCTCAGAGCATAGCCCATTTTGGAATCAAAAGCATTTAAATAAGTTGCTAGACATACCTCTTCATCTAGCTTTATCTTCTGAAATAGTTTGTGCATAGCTCTTTGAAACCTTGTGTTAAACTCAGTAACCTCTTCATTGT
>MU228390.1:410446-438529 GCA_018584345.1 Thuja plicata | reverse complement strand
TCTTCTGAAATAGTTTGTGCATAGCTCTTTGAAACCTTGTGTTAAACTCAGTAACCTCTTCATTGTAATTTTTCTTGATATTATTGAACTCATTCAACAAAAATCCTTTATTTGTTTTGTCTCCATACTGATCTTTAAACAATTCAATCAACTCATCCATAGAAACAACAGATCTGTTAGCAAGGCTCCTAAACCATTCTCTTGCATCCTCCACTAGGGACTGAACAACTAACTTCACTAATACATCCTCATGGGTGATATTTAAGTCATCAACAAAATCAATGAATTTCCTCAAATGTGTTTCACAAGAAATTACATTTTTACCTGCAAACTTTGGGAGCTTTTCTCCTATATCACCCACGTCCTTAGGAAAAGCATTAGGGTACCCAGGAATACCAACAAAATCAAATTGTTTGTACCTTTCAGTATGCAGTGGTTTCCTTTGAAAACTATCATCCTCTTTAGAAGTAGTAGCTTTTGTTTTAGAAGTTGTAATATTCTCTGGCCCAGTATGAGAATATTTTGAAGACTGCAAAAAGTCTATCTTTCTCTTCATTTCAATTGTTGCAGCTTCCATTTGTGGCTTTTCTAACATTTTTTCCATGGTTTCTTTTTAAATTCTCAATTTTATTTCCAACTTGGACATTTGTTCTATCAAAGGCTTCTAAAATTTAGGTTTTTGATCTCTATGTTCACTCATCTTTTGTTTACCCTTATTCATTTGCAAAGTTGAAACTTTATGAGTGAATGGTATTTCTTGGTCCTTCTGAGACACCTCTATATCTTTCATAGTTTGATGTTTTGAAGATATTTTTCTATTGTTATCAAGATCCTTATGATCATTCTTTTTCTTTCTCATTTATCTCTCCTTTTTCATTTGTTGAACTAGGGCAAGCTGTTTCAAATGAACTTCTCTTCATTTGCTAGCATATCAGAAGGAGCATCTTCTAAATCTGAACTAGGTGTAGTGATCTCCTCTCTCTCATTTGAAGTAGAAGTGACTTTGGTGTTTCTAATACTCTTTCAGTAGTCTCTTCATATTCTGAAGTATTTCCATCATGAGAACACTGATTTGTATTCATATTTCTCCTAACATTAACCTCTCTACCTCTTAGAGGGGTTTCATCCATACTAAATTGATTTCTCTTTTTCCTCCAAGACATTCATATTCTTGAGGATGATGGGAGTCCCTCATGTAATACCCTTTCAGGATCAGTTCTCATCCTTGACCTAGTATTCATTCTGAAAGACATTTATTAACCTTGCACTAATCTCAGAGATTTTCCTTTTAGAGTCACCACCCACTAACTTGGGATAAATACTTATCGAAGGGTATCTTGACAACCACCACTGGTAAAATTTGACAAATTTTAAAAGTTTGAAACAACAATGATTTCTGAATACTTCTACAAATTCCCCAGCGGAGTCGCCAATTTATTAGGGATTTTTCTTGTGTGAATCACAGTGCTTGAAATGACTATTTGAACACTATGCCTTCTAATACTGATTTAGATACAAGGAAATCATAATTGCTAAGGATTGGATAAGATCCTTCTTTGTTTTTGAGCTCCACATATACTTAGGCAGGTTTTACTTCTTTATGATGACTGATTACACAGTATATATTAATGTGGACACTAATTTGCTATTAGGAGTTATTGAGCCAACTTATGAAACATTATGCATATGACCAAGCATAACCAAATGCAAAACTTAACCATACAAACCATGGTTGAAAATATAGCATAAACCAATGATACAAGGACTTTCATCCTTCTTCCTTTTAATTTTAGGAGGGATAACCTAATTGATTCACTCTCCAAGGAATCACTAAAATGGACACTGTCCTGCTGACATGAGTCCTTACTAAGTTTAGTTTGTTTGTTCTTAGTAACAAAAGTATTTTGATTTAAATAATTTTGAATAGTTTTGAAAACTTGGATGATGATAGATTATCAGAAAAAAACCTAGATCAGTGCCTATCCTTTGGGTTACAGAGTTAATGAGCCCAAGTATCACAGAAACAAAACACTGTAAGCTACCTTACAATCTACATGCAATTCAGATAAACTACCTTAAAAATTATCTAGTTACCTCTAAAATACTGTATCAAATCCTTGAATACTTTTATGCTTCCTAAAATCACCCACAAAACTTAGTTCTTTGCATGAAAGAAACTTGTAAGTAATTAAATAGTTACCTTGTAACCAAAATACTTCAGACTGCCTTGCAAACTTAAGCATGAAAAAATCATAAACAGGAAATAAAGAGACAACAATAGAGAAGAGTAAAATTGCATCGTATTTTATTGATATGATCTTTCTTTCATACATGAAAAAGATTTGAAGCTTGAAAACACAGACACCAATTCAGAAAGTCTAATTTTTACAATATATTTCATCTCTCTACAAAATTACAAATTTTCACTATATATAGGTCCTTAACCATCTTGGAATCCTTTTCTTTAGGATGCAACAAGCTTTAGATGGTCTCAGAAAACCTAACCCTAAAACTATAGAAAATACAAAAGAGGAGAAAGAAGAAGCGGTGGAAAGACGAAGTCAAGAGATGAAATCTGATATTCTTTGTCCTTTCAATGAAATTAGGCGCCTTTGTCTGATAGTATTTAGGGTAGCTTCTAATATTTATGTCAATGTTAAGTGATCATCCTTATAGGCTCACCTACTTAACTTTTGTAGTAACTACCTTCCCTGTGCTCAATGATCAGGCGTCACGTATTGATCTTCATTCTTCATCCAAAATTTCCTCCTTGACCACCACAAGCTTCTTTTTCTTGGGCCTAGTGATTAGTTCCCATGTTGTCACTTCATCATCTTTTGGCCATTTGAAGTCTTGAGTGGCTTTCACTTGTGCCTTTTGCCTCTCCTATCTAACATCAGTGGTGTTCTTGACATCTACTAGAAACTTATTGATGTCAGTTTCTGCCTTGAAAGCTTCATCTAAGATCTTATTGAATCCATCAATATCCACATCTGATCCCAAAATAAATGCCTCATCACTAGGCATTTTTTTATCAAACTCATTCCTCTAGGTGTCTAAAGCCTTTACCTAATCATCTTCTCCTCTTAGGGAAGGAACAAATCTATTAAAATCTGCAGAAAAGAGGCTCAATTTAACCTCTATTTGATTCAATTTGCCTTTGAAAAATGAGAGAGCAACATTGACTTTTTTGATGTCATCTTCCACCTCTGTTACTATCTCTAGAAAATTTGATCTTAGGGTTTGCAAAGATGCAAGCTTCAACTATACCCTAGTAGACCATTTGGTGAAATAGGGGTTCAAAATAGCAAGAAACCACATTACCTCTATATGCAAAGCTGGCAACTTATTATAGGCATTAAGTACAACATCATTTTTATCCTTCAAGACTTCAATGCTATATTGTAGAATTCCCCTTAATGCACTTAAGGAAACTTCATTCCTTTTTTCTCCCACATCCTCTTTCTCAACCACTTCTTCTAATTTTTCCTTATCTTCAATTTGCAAGGGCTGTGGTTATGGAGGAACATACACTACCTCAGGCTTCTCCTCTAATTCCTTCATTAACCTCTTTATCACCTGATCTTGCTGCTGCATCTGGATATGGCACATTTCCCGGTCTTATGCTAATGCACTTGTTTCTTCTAACAATGTGCTACACTTATCAGACAACTGTTTAGTTTTGTCCTCATTTAAGTGAGCCGAGTGTGTCATGATTTGGGATATTTCCAAATCCCCTATATTTTGTATAGACCAGACCATTTGATTGTCTACCATGTTCTCCTGGATGTTTACCAGTTGAGGATTTTGATCCTTAGGACAAAGGCTCCACATTGCAAAGGCTTGATATTTCAGGCTATACCCAAATCCTTTAATCACATCTCCCATTTGCACCTCACTGGCCATCTTTAGATTAGGCTGCTTTCTTATTTGATCAATTATGAAAGAAGATGCCAAGTCCCAACCCTCAGCCAATAGCATGCCACTGCCTAACACCATTTTCCAGGCCTCCTCAGGTGAGATATCCTCACTTTCTAGGTCATAAGACTGTAGGAGCACTAGGGATTCATTTGTTATTGTCTCTTTTCCATCAATAGTCAATTGAGCTCTTATCTTCTCTTTCTTATACCACATTAAGAAGTCATTAAACTCCTCAGTTTTAACAAAGTTATCATCACTCAAAAATTGTTGTTGATGTAACAACATTTCATCAACACAAGACTTAAGAGGCAATTCAACCTGCTCCTCCATGTCAGGCTGTTGTTTCTTGCCTTCCCTAATCAATTTTCTTAGGTTATGGTCATATTACCTATCTCCAGGCATTAGGGCTCTTTCTTATCCTTTTTCTTCTCTTGCCCTTCAACTGAAGGCTGACCTACTTCTATTTTTTGCCTCTTAGCAGCAGGCTCTTCTATATCATCAGGTTGTGTGGCCAATGTCAAGTCAATAATGTGGCCCTCAGCCTCCTGCAACTGTGGTATCTCAACAACATCCTGCTGAGGTTGAACATATCTAGTAGGATGGGCATAGTCACTATCACTACTTCTATCATACTTAGATTCTAAATGATTTAGCTCTTGGGCACCTTTCTTATCTAGAACAGTCTCAAGTTGTTCAGTAAGCACATAATAATTATCGATCATGTCCTTTATTTTGTCAAAATATGGGAGATCAGGGTAGAAACCCCCAAAAGCTAACCCATTTATTTTGATTTGCCTTTCAAGGTTCAACAAATCCTAAATCCTTGTTCTTCTTGTCTTGATCTCATCTTCATCAAGAATATTTCTTGTTGCATCTTCTTCTATGCATTCACAATGGATGTTTGTGTTGGGGATGGTAGGGGTGTACAATTTCATGACTCCTACCATGAAACCTTCAGTGTCAATGTATCTGTATGGAGCTGCCCTCATTCTACAACCTTCCAACCACTGGCTAACTACATCAATAGCACCTTTACCAATTGTGAAGTTGGAAATTCTGGATTGTCTAGGGGTTAAGGTCCCCTTCTTATGTGGTGCAAAGTGCTCATTATCTGTTAACAACAGCTGCCATATAAATTCCATGGCTGTCACTCTTGCTGGTACATGATAAGGAAAGATATGAGGTGGATGAATACATCCATATACCCTGATGATGGTATAATTCTCTTCTAAGAATAAATCACCCCAATTATGGTCTCCCTCCCATTTATCCAAATACTCATTTGGTCTTAGCAGTTGCATAACCTTGATTGGGATCCTTTTCCTACTGATGCCCAGGCTTTGTACTACTAGATACACAATCCAATTCTGAAAAGTACAGTAATCACAATCCTTAGATGTATAATTCCAAATCCTTACCCAAAATTGGATAGGATTAGGTCCATCCTGATAGAACCTCTGAGGGGTCAAATTAGTTACATCCATGATTAAAAAATTAATGTATAACAGTAGATGCATAAGGATGGAATAATGGAAGAACTTGGGTTCTTTTTCCTTAGGGTATTTTAACTTCTTCTGAGTTTCTATGAATCCCTTGTGCATCTAGTCTATGATATGTTGTATATAATCATAGATGGTGCTAGAATGCACCTCCTGTAAATATAACACCATCATCAATATCCTAGCATTGATCTTTATTGCTTCCCCATCTATCCCTAGCACTCTACATAGGGCATATGTGATGTACTTAATATAAAAATGCAAGTCCTTGTAGTAATAAGGGCTTGTCCCAGACATAGGGTCCAAATATTTTCTCACTTCCTTAAGCATATGTTTCTGCAACTGTCCCCTAGCAATACCAGGCTTCAACTCATATCTTTGTTCTTTCTTAGTCATGTCAATTCTGGTGGACATAGTGCTATAGAAGTCAAAAGCTTGCATAAATGAATTCCTATTAAGGATGAGAAGGGCAATGCCATCATTCCTTTTAATTATTTTTGACAAAACATCATAATGACTAGCAAGACCCAAGAACAAATCTACATCTATGTAGACATCAGGAACAATTAACCTAGCCAAGCCACAGGTCCAAGGGTTTGATACTAGGATGGCTTTATCAGAATTCTTGTAAAAGTAAGTAAAAGGGGAAAAACTTGTTGTTCCCAAAGTGTCAGCATCCCTTATACCACTATAGTCATCTGTGAGCACATTAGCATTTGCTCTTTTGTTCTGAGTTGAACCAGGAAGCAATTTGAGGAATTCATCAGAGTAATTTCATTTTCCCTTTGTTTCATGATCTGCCTTTTCACTCCTCCCACTGGTTAAAGCTACACTAACTGCTCTGCTCATGTTTTTCGTGCTTGAATCCCTTTTTCTTTACCGATATTGAAACAAATCTCCTTCCAAGACCCCACTTACTCCTCTGTGCACAATTCTCAAGAATTCAATGCCTTTCAATCAATGGAACTCTATAATTTTAATTTCTTCTCTCTTCTCAGAATACCTAGCACTTCTTCGCTCTAAAATTTTGAAAGGAAGATAAGTTAAAAGAAACTCTCAATCAGTTCTTTATGGTAACTGTTCCAAGTACACGACTCATCATTTGAAAAAACATCAATTCTGTCTTCAATTCAACATGCTATGGAATTAATTGAAAACCTAGCCGTAGTTCCATGAGTGTGACAGGAAATTAAATTCATAAAATTGAATCCTTGAAAAAACCTTATAAAATTTGAAGGAGATGACATGTCTTCATGTGATTGGCTCTCTGTCATACATCTCAGAGACTATGCGACTGACTGTCATCTTTAGCTTTCATAGTTATCTCCCAGTCACTCAGTGTTTACTTTCCTTTATGATATCCCATGACTAGCCCTAGTCGCCTAATCGCTGAATACCAATGTTAAGTATCGAATCCCTTAGAGACAATGCGACAAATACTTTATCCTTTGTTTCATCTGATGACTAGGTGACATACCCTTATCTCCAAGTCACAAGCACTTTTTCTTTTGGACTCTTTTATTCAGAGACTTCACGACCGCCGTAGGATTTCTTAATCACATTATCTGATAGCTCCTGCTAAATTGCTAAGTAATCTATCATCCCCTTAAATTCTTTGGAGACTACACGACAAAAAAAGACTTTTATACTTATTCTCGTAATCGCTGAATAGTCTCTTACCATTTGGCGACCACATGATAATCTCTTTTAGTCAACTTACCTTTGGACACGTGTCTTATCGATTACTCGTTTCTACATCACTGAGTGGAAAGTTGACTCAGCATTTCAATTTAGCGACAACCAGACTGTGTTTCATCTTAAACTACATTTGGTTAGTCACGAAGTCTCAACATCTTTCTCTTAACCACCATCCTTTCTGGAGACTACGCGACATAAGATTTGCACTGTTTACTTAATTGCAGATCAGTCTAGCGATCATGTGACATATAGAAATTGCCAAGTCTCATGATGAACCACTGACTGCTGATCTTTCATTGCGACACTGTGACTTATTTGTGGACCCGTTCACAAACTACTGTCCTATTTTCTCACTCTGACTATGCAACACAAATAAATCGTGAAGTCTCATAAAGCTAAAGGAATATTCTAATTTTTTTTAGAGACATCCCGACATAAGCTAATCACCAAGTCTCGAGTAAAAAGGGAATATGCCATGTGAATTACACGACTAGGCGATCAAATTTTTAACACATGACTTAAGTGATTTCCAAAAAGTAATGCCGAAATAGAAGTGATAACCGCCTAAGGGTTTTTCTCAATTTTTTGGCCTAATAAATAGGACCTAGGGTTTCAAGGTTTTGTATTTTTACATGGATTTTGAACTGAAAACCTGAAGATTTCAACAAGGAAATGACAAATAAATTGAGAGACTTCTGTTTCTAGGCAAGAAACAAGAATGAGGACCACAAAATTTTGGTTGTATTCCCAGAACTGGGAATACAACCAATAGGGTGGTGAAGAAACTTAATTTATGACTATTGTTTCTACAAAAGAGTCTCAAGACATTTAATTAATAGATAATTTAGAATTTAAATTTGATTACAAGGGAGAGCTAAAGGATGCTCTTAAGGAAATTAAAAGGGTAAAAATGGAAGCTAATGATTTAAATATAAATATTTAAAGTGATTTAGATTTAATTTCTTCTTTAAAACTTCAGATTGAAGAGAAAAACATGTCCTTGAAATTACTTAAGAAACAGTAAAAAAGAAAGATCATGTTTGTTCCACTCTAGAAGAAGAGGTTGTTAGTTTAAGGAAGAAATTGCCAAATGTTTCTGATGCTGGAGAAACATCTTTACAAGGTAGTAAAGGAAATATGATTTCTCATTGTTATGTAAATTATTAAACTACTCTAAATAAATCAAGTGATTTTCAAGGATTAGTTAAGAAGAATACAATTTTAGTAAATGAAAGAGTATAAATTCTTAACCAAACCTAAATGTGATTAATGTGGTAAGTTAGGTCACATTGCAATGTTTTTTAAGGATTCTTTGTTAACACAGTCCAGTTTAGTTCCTAAGTAAAAACTAGTCTGGAGACCCAACAAGGTTGCTATGACTGCTTCATGCTAGTTTTAAAAAATAGAAGATGTCTAGATGCTAGACAGTGGGTGTTCTCATCATTTAACTAGTGAAAAAAACAAGTTTTTGGAACTTAGTCTATTTGATGTTGGCTTAGTTAGATTTGGTGATAAAAAATGTTTTCAATTTAAGGGGTCAGTATTTATATAACTTGATGATTTAACTCTTGTGATTTATGTTTACTATGCTGAAGGTATGGTTCACAATTTGTTAGGTATAGGTCATATTTGTGAATAAAATCTTACAGTTATTTTTACAGTCTCTAGATCTCAAATTTTTGAGAATAATGGTATGGTTGCGGCCACTGGAATCAAGATAGAAAATTGAGTGTATTGTTTACAAGGAATGAAAACTGAAAATATTGATAAAATCTCTATGGTCAGTGAATTAGGAAAATGGTATTACTATGGATTATGAAGGTCAATTATTTGATGCCAAAAGAGAGATTACTAAACTAAAAAATAAAATTGATAGATTGGAGCTTAGTTTAACAGAATGTAAAAATACTACTTGATAGATTGGAGCTTAGTTTAAAAGAATGTAAAAATACTACAAATGACTTGAATATCACAAATACACATCTTTGTACAAAAATAGAAGAAGCTTTTGGAAAAGAAATTAAATTCAGATAGCAACTTAAAGAAAAGTGCAAAAAGTTTGACAAGGATGTCTCTTGGTTAATGGAAAAATTAGCCAAATATGATGGAAATTTAAAATTTATGAAAGAACACACATGGAATATGAGAAATTATTTGATGTTTGAAAATTCATATTAGAAGCTGCATGTAAATGGCTCCAACCAAAAGATCAAATGGGATTATATTATGTATTTAAAGAGTCTTTGATGCCAAAGGAGTTAATAATTCATTCTTTTAGCATCAATAAACATTCTTGAAGGAAATTTATGAATAAAAAAAGTGTGTGATTTTATGATTATATTGTGTATTTTTATTAATTTTTTGACTTGGTCAAGCTTTTTTGTAACATTCTGATAGTAATTTTAAAAAAAATCATCACATGTTTATTTATTATCAACATGTTATTATTGAAACTTGTAAGTCAAAATCTAGAGTAACAAATTCCCTGGTTTTCTGGAAATATTCTCCCCTCCTTATATAGCATATCTGTGTAATGATACAATGAATGATGGAGTAGGAGTGAAAATTTCTCAAGAGAAGATGGAAGGAGCGGGACCAGGTGCAGGTACAGGTGGAGAAGCAAGTATGGGTGTAGGTGCAGGAGCGAGTGCAGGTTCAGGTGCAGGAGTGGGTTTAGTTTCCAAAATAGGTGGTGCAAGATCATGCACATGAGGGAAAGGTCATCTAGGGCATGTACTATAGGAGACCTATAATAAGTAGGTGAAATAGAGATGGCAGTCGGCAGAGTTTCTCATTAGGTATGACAAACAACTTTCATCCTTAGAGAGGGACTTTTCCCATATCTTTCATGGGATCATGATTGTTCAACCTGCCAAGTATGCTAGGTCTGCACATAAAGATTATGGGCTTCAGAGATGCCCATTTGTGGAGAAAAACAAAATTCCCCCTTACAATGGCAATAAGAGAGATCAATATTCTGAGGGAAAGTAGTAGTTCAACCTGCAAAACCATTTTTGTCAACCCTCTCTTTCTTGTGTGGAGCAGGTCCAAATCTTCATGCAAGCCAATGGATAGTAGGGTTCCTCATTTACATTTACCAAGAAGTAAAGACCACATCTCAAATTATTTGGCTCATTCCAAGCTTAAAGCACCCTGCTATGGTACTAGCACATTTGAAATAGGAGAAGCATCCAAACATGGAGAGAACATAAAAATTTCCCCCTCACAAGAGGCGGCCAAATTTGAAAATGGATTTGGGCAGTAAACATTGAGTTTTAAAAATTTTACTCCAATAATGGACCACCACCCCTGGGATTGGCACAAATATCTGGGGTTTGATAGGAAAAATCAAAATGGTAACCGGAGGCATGGCCTTCTTAAAAAACAATATCTAGTATTTGACATCTATGAGGGTACCCCATTGGCTCACCTTGGAAAGGGAACCTGGCTCCAAGCCCTAAAGCTGATCCTACCAACAAGATCTCTACTTATGTATTTGATGATATGGTGGTCAGTGCAACTATGAATATTACAAGGGAGGCTTAGGCATATGTAAAGGCCCATGTACAAGAGCATAGCATCAGAAATGAAGGCCCTGTTCCTATTGAAACATCTAGAGATCCCATCAAACCAAAGAAGTTTATTAAAATCTGGAAAAAGAAGAAGAATACTACCTTAAAGCCCCTGGTAGCCCCTAATATGGATAGATAACAACCATTCATTACCCTACCTCTGAATCTGCGGCAACATTAAATTGGTCTTCTCTTCCGTACAACACTCATAGGTAAGTTTAGCAACTCCACTTTATTAATTTCTCATATTAAAGCCTGGGATTTTTCTTCTTGGCTGGGTCTCAGAGAATTGTTTTATTTGGACTCTGATTCCAAATACTTTATCTCTATTTTTAACTCAAAAAAGGATAGAGATGCGGTTCATTTGCAAAAAGGTTGGTTCTCTCATGACTCTGGTCTTTTTACCATGATCTGGTACCCTAGTTTTAGGCCTAACCCCCATGGTGTCCATTTATTTCCTCTTTGTATTTTGTTTCCTCAATTACCTCTGGAATACTATGATCTTGATATCATTAAAATCTTTGCAAATAAAATGGGGATCTTCCTTAAGTATGATCTTATTCCTTTTGAATTCCCCCATCTTGAAGCTAGAGTTTGTCTTCTTCTAGAAATGCATAAGGAATCCCCCAGACAATTTACTATCAACTCCAAATGGGGCTCATGGGTTTGGAATTTCATTATTCAGGATGAGGCCACTATTCATAAGGTACAACACAAGCTTGGTCACTTTAATTCACATTGTCAAGTTGGAAATCATGGAGATACAATTGTATGTTATGATCAAAATTCAGATCTAGTACAATGTGGTATTGCTAAAGCTAAGATGATACCTGATGCTCTAAATCAAGACATAACAAGACTAGACAAGCAGTAGGACATGTTTGTGAAGATATCTCTCCTTTTGCATAGTGTAATGTATTACTTGTAGTATATATCTTTTTGGTCATACACATTTTCTTCGTCACCAATAGTCGGCTTTATTGAAAACTCACATCTGTCTTTGGTCAGTTCTTCCATTTTCCATTTATGCAATAAAACTTCAAAATAGGACATAACATATTCATCTCACTTTGTACAAAATAAGCCTAGTGACAATGCACAACAAGAATCCAAGATTCATCAAATGATGGAGCAAGTTATTTCAAAGTTAGCTACTAAGATGGTATATGAAATTGTAGAAGAGGAAGGAGTAAGTGGTGAAGAACTTGAGGCCATCAATAAACTAGTAGTTCTAAAGGCTGATCTTCAATCCTCTCAGAATCAATTGGATTCAACTACTAATAGATGACTCATTATAAAAGAGTATACTACTGAGATGATCTCAAAAGAAACTCTCCACAACTTTGATCTGTTGGGTGATGTCGATAGTGAAGAAGCTATCTACCCAAAATCCACTCAAATACCTATAGAATTCGAAGGAGAAGATCAGCTAGGTGTGGACATATGCATCAAAAAGTAGGTTTAGTTTTCAACCATACAACTAAAACAAGAGTATTTGGAAGCAGAAAATACTATTGGGCTCGAAAGGAGCTATGACCACAAAAAAAATTTGTGAATAGAAAAATCACTGGCACAATGCCAACATATAGCAAAGACACCTAAGAATAGAGGTAGACAAAGAGGAAATAAGATAAATATGGAAATTGTAGCAGGTTTTCAATCTACTTTGGATGAAAATTTTTTGATAACACCAAGAGTGACAAGGAGAATGAGAGGTTCTCCTTGTTTGCATTGAAGATAAATTATTGGAATGTCAGAGGCTTAAATTCCTCTAACAAGAGGAACAAGATTAAACTTACTCTTGATTCTATGAAAGCATGTATTGTAATGCTTTAGGAAACTAAATATCACAATAATCCTTTGGAAAGACCATTGCAAAATGGAAAAATTGGTCTTCTATGCACTCTCAAGAAGTGGGAGCGTCTGGAGGTCTTGCAGTTCTATGGAACCCTCAAACTATTCAGGGGCAGCTTATTCAACAAGATAATAACTGGAAAATTCTTAGAATAGATGAATTTGATACTACATTTCCTCTGATAAATGTTTATGGTTCCACCCCAACACAAGAGAAACAAAGATTGTGTGAAACCCTCACTCGATTAATTCAGTCCCAAGATTCTCAACAGGTCATCCTAGGTGGAGACTTCAATGTGATCCTTGATCAATCAGACAAAATAGGAGGTATTAGCCTGCCTCTCAAAACCATACAATATTTCTCTTTTTTGTCAATAATAACAGCCTAATGGATATTCATCCTCATCAAGGATCAATTAAATGGACCAAAAAGAGAGCTTCCTTTGCACAAATTGCTGTTTGGTTGGACAAATTTCTAATCTCTCAAGAGTGGAACCTTCAGAACCTCCATATTAATTCTAAAATACTGACCATACCAGGTTCTGACCATTTTCCTATTTCACTCACCATTAAAAAGGAAGGTAGTTCTGATAAGAGCCACCATCATCCATCATTTAAATTTGAAAAAATGTGGCTCTGACACCCACAATTTCTCTCTCTCCTGAGGCATTGGTGGTCTACTTATCCTGAGGTTCATGGCACCAAAATGCATCAATATGCAATGAAGTTGAAGTACGTTAAGCTAAATGTTAAAAAGTGGAATAAACTAGTCTTCAAGAGTATTTTCAAACAAAAAGAAGAGGTTTCTTAGTAGTTATCTGACATCTATGCTCAAATCATACAAAATGGTATGAATAATGATTCCTACCTCAAAAAAAAAAACCTTCAGGAAGAATGGGAAGAGTTGAGTAGCAGAGAAGAGGAATAGTGGAGACAAAAATATAGAGAATTATGGCTTTGAGAAGGGGACAAAAAGACCAAATATTTCCATGCTTTAGCTAAAATCAAAAGAACATCAAATTTTTTTTTTGAAATATAGGAGGTAGTTTCAGGAAATGTCATAACTAATGCTCAGAAAATTAGAGAGGAAGGGGTTAACTTCTTCAAAACACTACTAGCTCCACCCCCCTTTTTCCCCTACTCCTCTAGACCAACATTTGAATGATATCCTTGAAAATATTCCCTCAATGGTGTAAACATCTGATAATTCCATGCTTATGGCCCCTTTTACCATTCAATAATTACAAATAGTAGTATTCTCCTTCCCCCCGAGATAAAGCCCCGGGACGAGATGGATTCACAACCCTCTTCTTTCAAAGTTGTTGGGATGTGTTAGGTTGGGATTTAATAGCAGCTGTGGAGGAATCAATGAAGCACAAAAGTATGCTCAAATATTTTAATACTACCAATATTGCATTCATTCCTAAGGTCAAGGTCCCAAAAACATTTGCAAATTTCCACCCTATTTTTCTTTGTAACATTACATATAAAATCGTAACTAAAGCCATTTATTTAAGGATGCATCATCTCCTCCCTGATATTATTTCCGTAGAACAAGTTGGTTTTGTTCTTGGGTGTGAAACAATAGAAGGTGCATTAGTGGCCCATGAGGTCATCCATTCCATCAAAACCAATAAGACCTCCAACTTTGTTATAAAATTGGATATGATGAAAGCTTATGAAAAATTTTGTTGGACATTTCTCTTTAAGGTTCTTCACAAGATGAGATTCTCTGTGAGTTGGTGTAAATGGATCAAAGCATGCATTTCAGGTGCTTGGTTTTTAGTTATAATTAATGGGAGCCCAGTTGGGTTCTTTTCTTCTACTCAGGGGGTGAGACAAGGAGATCCTTTATCTCTAGCATTATTCATGATCATGGCGGAAGCTTTCAGTAGAAATATTATGCATTAGAATTTTCTAGGTACTTGGCGTGGTGCAAGGATTGATGGAACAAATATTGGCATCACACATAATTTATTTACAGATGACACCTTTCTATTCAATCTCTCACAAGTTAAAGAGGCTAGACAGATCAAACATACACTTCAACTATATTCAGAGGCCTCAGGCCAACAAATCAATGCACAAAAATCCAAGACTTATCTTTTCAATACCAACAAAACAATATCTGACAGAATAGTTCAGATCCTGGGGTTTGATGTTGATTCATTACCCTCCATGTACCTTGGCATTCCATTTTTTATGGGATCCAACAAATAAATTTACTGGTCCTCGGTCGTGGAGCGTATTAAGAGTAGAATTGTAGACTGGAAAGCTTGATGGCTATCACTTTTAGGTAGAATTATTCTCATTAAATCAGTATTATAAGCTATTCCAAACTACTACCTGGCAGTTCTTAAGGCTCCACCTTCAATCATCATTCAAAACCAAAAATTTATCAGGGACTTTCTATGGAAGGGGAATATGAATGAGGAGAAGAAAATACCTCTTATTTCTCTTCAAGGCATGGCACACATACTTGCATTAGGTGGGGCTGGTGTGCATCATATAGAAAAAAGAAATGAAGCCTTTGGTGGCAAGCTTGTATGAAAAATTTATTCAAACCTTTAAGTTTATGGTGCCAAATAATGCAGCAAAAATATCTTGACAATAATGAAAATTCACGGGTGTTATCAATCCTAGATCCACATAGAGGATCAACCATTTGGGATTTTATGTTCTCGGCAAGAGGGATTGTTGCTAACTATGTAACTTGGGAAGTAAATAGTGGTAACAAGGTTAAGTTTTGGAGAGACTCATGGAATGGTTAGCCCCCACTATCATCGGTGGGAAACATTACAGGTATTATGGCACACTCAAAAAACTAGTCAGGAGGATTCCTTATTCATTACATCTTGGCAGTCTGTATATTCTTTGGATAGGTTATATGGAAAGACCTTGAATATTTACCAGCAACCTATCAAGATAAGGAAACCTTTAGGAAAATTCTTGCAGAAAGAGATGTGTATCTATCGGTAAATGAGGATATACTTATTTGGGCCCCATCTAAAGATGGTAACTACTTGATTAAAGAAGGATATCAATGTTAGTAACAACTAAGGGGGGGGGTGAATCAGTGGCCTCAAAAATATTTCAATAATCAACCTTCAAAACTTAGTACCACAATATTTTATCTCTAGTTATATTTAGTCCTTTAAGATGAATACCTCCAAATACTTATATCAATTTACTAATTATCATAATGATTTGTAAAACCTTCTACTATATGTTTATCGAAAAGCAGTTTGTTAATTTATCGACAGATAGTAAATTATCTAGAGTATACAAATCAATCCAATCAAGTTATGTGAAATGCAAAACACTAAACTAATGACTCGTAGACACATTGACACATGGATTTTTAATGTGGAAACCCTATTAAGGGAAAAACCACTTGGGACCTGTAACCCAAAATTTTCACTCTTTTGAAGTGAGCTCGGTGAAGAGCCAACCCTATTAAAGGTTACAAACACACTATTAGGTGTGACCTTGTTAGAGGATTTAAAATTTTAGTATGTCACTCAGATATCTGGCATCCCATGCTACCATCTTTGATCAAAACTCACTTGGCTTGTCAATTGGTATCTGGCATCTCAAATGATATCTTCATGATCAAACTTTTTGATACTCCATTGGATGTATCTCAATATAGAAAGGATATTTAAATCCTACTTGGTTAAGCGACTTTCTGAATCAATGGTTAAACTGAAATAGTATGATTTATTCACATATACAACTTATACTTGCAGATTTTTAGATCTATTGCAATCTCATAAAATTATCTGATCAATATAAATCTATTTATACCTTTTCTCCACTTTGATTTTTCTCGGTGATGCTATGATTTGTTTCTCGGTGTCCACAGAAAAATTTAGCTCTTTCATCAGCTTGATTGATCAACACTGAATGAAGTTTCTCTTCATCATTTTCTTTTTAGCATCCTCTTTTTGATTCTCTGTCCACACACAAGTCACAATGAATTGAGTTGTCTCTTTATAGACATGATATCACTGTTATTAGGTTCTTGATTTTCTTGAACTTGGTGTGATCCACAATTCTCACCAATTAGATTTAAAGGAAAACTCCCGATTTATCTCGCTGAAATCTTCTTGCCAATTGGACAAATCAGCTTTAAATCATTTACTTAACTCTGGCTTATCTTGTCGATGAAAACAATGATAAAAAATAGTTAACTCTATATTTAGCTCTGCCAACTAGATATTTTTTTGTATGTGAACTCCAGTTATTTTCAATTTTAACTCTCTGATAGTGTCGGTCAATAATTCAATTCCTTCGAGCTTCTCCATCAATTTACACTATGTTTCTAGCCATCAGGTATGCTTGTGATTCTTCTCGTCGGTAATGCTCATCAGTTTTCTTGCTCAGGCATCACTGTGACTTGACTGTCAATGATCTCTATCTGCCAGGTTCCACTGAGTGTTAGTATTTGAAGTCACATTGTGAAGACTTGTCTTTTATGCATTACAGAAAGCATAATCTTTATCTCTTTGATTCTATAAAGTCTTTAACACTTTGTATATAACTGATTAGATTATATTAAGTTGACATCAATGACAATACAATCCATTAACTAATTTAATGTCTTGCATTATCCTTTTGCATTTTGGTGATCAACTTAACAGCTTCAAACATTTAATTAGTTACATGTCATCAATATCTCTCTTTGGCATTGATGGCAACATACTACATTATCATACTATACTATCACTAATACAATATGAAATATACAATTTCATCAAGCTTTCCTAATGTAACTATTTAAAAATGTTTGGCTTTCGGTAAGCTCAAAAAATAGCTTAGATTTGTTTCTTGCAGAGTGGTTTTCTTCAATATTTAATCCCTTCTCTAGATAGATGTTATATCATCTGATTTCTCTATTCTGATATGTGCTCTGCCTTGAATTTTCTTCTACTTGATAATCTATTTTTCCTTTGACAACATTCTTTCTCTTTGTCTAAGCTCTCTCCCTTTGTTGCTTCTCTCCCTTAGATGGATATTTCATGTGTAATCAATTTCCCTCCCTTAGAATATTGATTAACTCTTCATTCTGATTCTCAGGAACTTTGCTTTATGGCTAATCATATAAGCTTTCTCTTTATCATATCTCTCCTTTTGATAATGAGATCATCTCTCCCTTTTCCTCTATGAAGGATAAAAGATCATCTCTCCCTGTATCTGTATGATAATGTGATATTTCTCTCCCTTTGAAAACAATGCCAAAAAATACTTCTCCATTATTTATCATCTATATCATGTTCCATCTCTTTGCATAATGTATTCCTTGAATTTCCCTATCCATCAGTAATACAATGTATGTGATTTTTGGTGTAAAATTGTACCTTACTATGTACAGATGTATCGCTTTCTATCCTTTCATTGTTTGCATCAACATGACTAATCTTTAGAATTGGTATAGGCTAATGTAACCTTCTAGTCAGCTTATTGACTAATAGAAAAGGGTTGGGCCCCTAGTCTCTTTCTCAAGTATACAAGAGTATCCTTCGGTAATCACTTGGTGAATAGATCAGCTAATTGTTCCTTTGATTGAACATATTCAAGTGTCACTTCCTTTGCTTGTACCTGTTCTCTTAGATAGTGATACTTGATAGCAATATGCTTAGTCTTAGCATGCATGACTAGATTTTTAGAAATGTTTATTGCACTGGTATTATCACAGTAGATAATTACTGGTTCTAGAGTCTTCATATTTATACCTTCCAGCAATTGTTTGATCCATGCAATATTTGAGAAATTTGCAGCAGCAACAACATACTTTACTTCTGTAGTAGATTGAGAGATGCATCCTTGCTCTTTATTATCCATGTGACAAGTCTGTCACCCATGAAGAATGCTCCTCTAGTTGTTCTCTTTCGATCAACAATGTTTCCAGCCCAATCAACATCTATATACACTTGTAGCTTAAATTTTCCTTCCCTTTTGTACCATAAGCCATAGTCCTCGATGTTCTTCAGATATCTTAGAATTCTTTTCATAGTATTCATATGTGATTCTTTGGGATTAGCAGAGACATAGACATATCAAATTCCTTTCTCATTTACTTAGCAAAGGATTTGCATAGTAATTCATTTCCTCCAAAAATGATATCATCAAAAAAAATTTCAGCAATCATAATATTACCATCGGTATCTTCTTTTAAGTATTGATTTCTATTTTCACATGTTCTAACAAATTTTATTGTAATGAGAAATGAGTGAAGTCTTTCATACTAGAATCTAGGTGCTTGTTTTGATCCATACAAGTCTTTGTGCAGTCTACATACCATATTTCTCTTGTCTAAATTAAAGAAACCCTTCTAGTTGTTCAATGTATACCTATTCTTCAAGTATTCCATTTAGGAATGCAGATTTGACATCCATCTAGTATACCTTGAATTCTTTAAATGTAGCATAAGAAAGTAGCATTATAACTCCTTCTAGTATAGCAATGGTTGCAAAGGTTTCACCATAATCAATACCTTCTTGTGCATATCCCTTGCATACTAATCTTTCTTTTTTTCTAGTGACTTCTCCATTCTCATTCAGCTTGTTTCTAAATATCCATTTGGTACTGATGACATTCTTGTCATCTGGTCTTGGTACTAGTGTCCATATATTGTTCTTCTCAATCTGTTCTATCTCTTCATTCATATCACTGACTCATTCTTCATTTTCAAGTGCATTGTATATAGATTTAGGCTCAAAATCACAAAGTAAACATCTTGTGTTCAGTGACTTACTTCTTGTTCTTATTCTAGCCTTCTTGTCTCCTATGATTTGATCTCGTGGATGATTTCTTTTGGCATACTTGGAAAGTTTCAATTCAGCTCTGTGTTCATCATTCTAATTGTCTTGTTCAACTTCATTTTCATCTCCATTGTTTGGAACATCATTTTGAGGATTATCCTAATTGTCGGTAATTGTAGCCTGATGCTCGGGTGCAATGTTCTAATGTTTGGGAGTGACACACTATTGTTTGGGTAGGGTGTCATGTTTTGTATAAACAAACCTGTTGAAGTCCTCTAGTTACTTTTTGCTTTCCTTATCATTCTTTTCTACAAATTCATCTATTTTCACATTTTCACTTTCAATGATTTTGTTAGATGACTTTTTTAGACATTTATAAGCCTTGCTTTTGGTTGAATAGCCTAGAAAGATTCCTTCTTCACTTTTGCAATCAAGTTTTCCATTTCTATCATCCTTCAAAATATAACATTGACTACCAAAGATCCTAAAGTAACTTAAATTGGGCGTATGACCATACCAAAGCACGTATGGTGCCTTCTTTGTGTCTTTCTTCAATTGTACTCTATTTAAGGTGTAGATAGAAATACTGACAACTTCCCTCCAGAAAGTTTGAGTGACTCTTTTCTCAATCATCAATGTTCTTGCACAGTCAAAAATTGATTTGTTTCTCCTCTCAGCAATTCCATTTTTCTCTGGTGTCCTTGGTGCAGAAACTAGTCTTTCAATTCCATGCTCATTGCAATAGTCAGTGAATTCATTTGAAGTAAATTCCCCTCCTCTATCTGACCTTAAGAATTTTAGTTTCTTTTCACTTTGTTTTTCTACCATTGCTTTGTACCATTTAAACATCTTAAATGCTACTAATTTATCTTTTAAAAACATGACTGTCATCATTCTAGAAAAATAATCAACAAAGAGAATAAAATACCTATCTCCATAGTATCTCTTTGTCCTCATCAGTCCACATAGATCTATATGGACTAATTCTAGAATTGCAGAAGATGTATGTGTTTTACTCTTGAAACTACACTTTTTCATCTTACCTTTTTGACAATTCTTGCACATGATATGTTCTGGCTTAGCCAATGTCAGTAAGCCTCTAACATTTCTTTTGTTGCTTATCTTTATTATGTTGTCAAAGATCACATAACACAATCTTTTTTGCCACAACCATATGTCTTCATTTCTATCCATCAAACAAGTGGTGTTAATGTCATCAAGATAGAAAATGTTACCTTTTGTCTGCTCACCGGTACCAATCAACCTTCCTAATTCATTGAAGATCTTTCCCTTCTTATTTTCAAATGCTGCTTTTTGACCTGAATTGTTCAACTGAGAAACACTTAACAAATTGTAATTCATTCCTTTAACCCAGTAAGCATTTTCACATTTAATCAGGTTATTCAACATTATGGTTCCTTTACCTTCAACTGGAAAAAGGTGTATCATTACCCATTCTTACTGAACCACCATTATGGTATTCAAAAGTCTCAAACTTTTGTTTTTCATCGATCATATGGTGAGTGCAGCCACTATCTATGATCTAGACATCATTTTTACTAACTTTAGATATGAGTGCAGTTTCTTCATACCTTTCTTCATCTTCATCTAAACCATCCTTCATGGCTACAAATACCATCTTGATGTCTTTTTCTGATTCGCTGTCAGTGTCATCAACTCTGGTCTCAGCTAGGTAACATGCTTTCTTCCCTTTGTCCTTGTAGTCTGGAGTATCTCTCTTGTCATATTTTTGGTTTCTTCGATAATCCCTATTATCACCTCTATCAAACTTCTTCTCATATGATTTGTCATTTCCTCTGTCATCTTTTTTTCAATTTGGACATCTTGCAGCAAAGTGTCCAAGCTCTTTACAATTGAAACATACAAGTGGTAATTTACCTTTGTATTTACCTTTTCCTCTCTGTCGTCTTCTTTCCATTAGTTCTTCAATCTCATCAAGTCCTTGTTCTTCATTACCACTTTCACTATAATTTCTAATAGCATGTCTATGACTTAAGTTACTTATCTTTAAAGAAGATTTAAATGCAGATTCCACAGATGGTAAGACACTATTATCAAAATTGTTCATCTCAAATTATATTAGTCTACCAATTATACTATCTAGAGTAACTATATTTTTTTCAACTGCTCTCATTTCTTGAATAGCAGAAACTCCAATATCATATACATCCAATAAGGTTCTTAATATTTTACTTACCACTGTCTCCTCTTCAAGTGTACCTCCAACTCCTCAAATAGCATTGACTACTTCTTATATTCTATAGTTAATCTGAGTAATGTTTTCTCCTTCTTTCATTCTTAGGTCATCAAACCTCCCTCTTAGGCTTTCATCCTTTGCTCTTAGTACATTGGCATCTCCTCCATGCACTAGTTGTAACTTATCCCACATTTCCTTTGCAGAAGTGTAGGTTTTGACATCTTCAAACTCAGCATTGGAGAGTGATGATGTAAGTTCTATCATCATCCAGTTATGTTCATGCTTGACTCTTAATTTCTCAGGAGTATGAGGTCTTGTAGGAAGCACATATTCAGTATCTAAGTATTGAACAATATCATTTCCAATACCTGATAGGTGGAGTCTTATTCTTCTTTGCCATGATGCAAAGTTGTCTTTGTTCAACTTGGGCACATCTTTTCTGTTCATCTTGTGATCTTTTTCTTAGGTCTTGAAACCTTCCTTCAAAGCACACAAGATCTGATACCAATTGTTAGTAATAATTGAGACGGTGGGGGTGAATCAGTGGACTAAAAAATATTTCAATAATCAACATTCAAAACTTAGTACCACAATATTTTATCTCTATTTATCTTTAGTCCTTCAAGATGAATGCCTCCAAATACTTATATCAATTTACTACTTATCAGAATGCTTTGTAGAACCTTCTACTATATGTTTACCGAAAAGTAGTCTGTTAATTTACCGATAGATAATAAATTATCTAAAGTATACAAATCAATCCAATCAATTTATATGAAATGCAAAACACTAAAGTAATGACTCATAGACACATTGACACATGGATTTTTAATGTGGAAACCTTGTTAAGGGAAAAACCACCTAGGACCGGCGACCCAAAATTTTCACTCTTCTGAAGTGAGATCAGTGAAGAGCCAACCTTGTTAAAGGTTACAAACAAATTGCTAGGTGTGAATTTATTAGAGGATTTAAAAGTTTTTTCTGTCACTTAGATATCTCACATCTCATGCTACCATCTTTGATCAAACACTCACTTGGCCTGTCAATTGGTATCTGGCATCTCATGCTATCTTCATGATCAAATCTTTTGATACTCCATTGGATGTATCTCAATGTAGAAAGGATCTTTAAATCCCGCTTGGTTAATTGACTTTTTGAATCAATGGTTAAACTTAAACAGTATGATTTGTTCACATATACAACTTATACTTGCATATTTTTAGATCTATTGTAATCTTATAAAATTATCTGATCAATATAACTCTATTTATACCTTTTCTCCACTTTGATTTTTCTCGGTGATGCTATGCTTTGTTGCTCGGTGTCCGTAGAAAACTTTATCTCTTTCCTCATCTTTATTGATCAACACTGAATGAAGTTGTTGTTCATCAGTTTCTTTTTAGCATCCTCTTTTTGATTCTCTCCCCACACACAATTTTCAATGAATTGATTTGTCTCTTTATAGACATGATATCACCGTTATTAGGTTCTCAATTTTTTTGAACTTGGTGTGATCCACAATTATTTCCAATTAGATTTAAAGAAAAACTCATGATTTCTCTCACTAAGATCTTCTTGCCAACTGGAAAAATCAACTTTAAATCATTTACTTAACTCTAGCTTATCTTGTCGATGAAAATAATGATAACAACCAGTTAAGTCTATATTTAGCTCTTCCATCTAGATATTTTTTCGTATGTAAACTCCAGTTATTTTTAGTTGTAACTCTCTTATAGCATCGGTTTACACTATGTTTCTAGCCATCGGGTATGCTTGTCATTCTACTCGTCGGTAATTCTTGTCATTTTTATTGCTTGGGAATCACTGTGACTTGACTGTCGGTGATCTCTATCCGTTGAGTTCCACTGACTGTTGGTGTTTAAAGTCACATTGTGAATACTTGTCTTTTATGCATTACAGAAATCATAATCTTTATCTTTTTGATTCTCTAAAGTCTTTGACACTTTGTATATAATTAATTAGATTATATCAAGTTGACATCAATGACAATACAATCCATTAACTAATTAATGTTTTGCATTATCCTTATGCATTTTTGTGATCAACTTAACATCTTTAAACGTTCAATTAGTTACATGTCATCAATCGAATCCTCCAACAAAGTGAGTCACACAAAGTGTCGGCCCAAACATTCTTTTTCTGTAGGAATCACATTGTACTTCCTAAAGTTGGACACTTTTCCTGGCTTGCAATTAAGCATAGAGTATTGACAAGTGAAAAGATAGAAAATTTTAGGATTGTACCTCCATTTAAATGCTTGATGTGTGAAACTGTTCTTGAAATAGTAGATCACTTATTCCTCAGTTGTTCTTTTGCATAGGAATGTTGGATGTTTGTCCTAAGAAAATTGCAATACAACACTCCTCTCCCAAATAGTATTTGGTATTTATTCCAATCTTGGCCGGTAGTACATGTGCAATAATTATTCACAAACATTTGGAAATGTGCTCCTGCATTAGTGGTGTGGGCAATTTGGTGGGAAAGAAATAAAAGAATATTTAGGAAAATTTTGTCTCCTACTAAATTGGTACTAGAAGGCATTAAGAAATCAATTTTAGAGCTGGTTAATGCTAGTATAAGTAAAATTCATTTTAAACCAGTCATCACGCCTTGGGATGGTAATGTCATTCACACCTCAAAATGAATTATTGTGCCAACAGGTTGCAACTTACCTCAACATGTCCCATTTAAGATGGATAGATCAGCTGTTCATTAGCATCCCCCCACACCAGGTTTGGTGAAGCTTAATTTTGATGGGGCTTCACCTGGAGACCTTGGTACATTAGGGTTGGGTGCTTGTATTCAAGAATTTTAGGGTGTTATGCTTGCACTTACTACCTCTCCTCTGCCTGAAGGTACAAACAATCTGGCAGAGGTTCACGCTTTATTTTTTGGTTTAACTCTCGCCATGCAGGGAGGTTATAATCACCTCCACATTGAATGGGATTCTTTTGTTTTTATAAATGCTTGCATTAAATTGAAAATACACTCATGGAACCTTCAGTACATTTTCACCCAAATTTGGAACCTATTAGACAAATGCTATGAAGTTTATCTCTCCCACACACTTTGGGAAAGAAATAGAGTTGCAGATTTTTTGTCCAATTTGGGATGTGATGGGACCATGGTCTCAACTCTAAACCCAATAAAATTTATAGAATAATATGGTGGTCTTCAAAGTGTAATAGATGAAGATCAGTTGGAATGTGGTAGGTGAGCAGTCATTAATATCTAGACCAGTGGGGCATATCAAATCATTAAGAATAATAAATAATCCACAGTATTGGGATTTTATATCCTAACAATATTCTCCTCATAGCCAAAGGGACACATGGTAGGTTTTCTCGTGTCTTCCCCCAATTGGGAAATACGAATCCAAATGTTCACATGGCCACCAATAGTTCTTGGGCACAACAATTCTCAAGCACATTTTGCATTGAATGGAATTGAATGTAAACAAACCCTATATCATACATGAGGTCATCAAAGTACATTGACATTCCTTATTTAGGGCCTGTTCATAGCTATTCAATCTTTAAGGAGCAAAAAATAGTTGATGATGGTGAAAGGATTTGATATCTCTGTATGCTTTGATTTGTGCTCTTGCTTCCATGCTGAAATATTACCTAAGAACTACCAAATTTGTATTTCCCCTAACATGGATGAAGAATTATTGCAAATGCATATCACCAATGAAGTGATGGATGAAATTTTTATGGCTCGTTCCTCCTCCATTTGGTAGGCTATCAAACAGGTAATTGGGTTAGAAAATTTTCCACCAACATCTATTCAGTTTCTATTTTCCTCTTAGCTTGTCTCAATATTTTTGTCAAATGCAATGGATTTACTGCAATCCCCACATTTGCTTGAAATCTTGGCATTCAAAGTTATCCATAAGTAGTTCTGGGTGGGTAACTAGCTTAAATAAGCCATGCAACATTATGATCTATGGCATGTCCATACCCTAGTTGGTGGTCTGTCACTAATACATTTGAGGTCAATTTTTGACCTTTAATTTTGACCAAGGCCATTTTTTGGCTTGTTGGATTTAATTTTTTTTTGTTTATGAGCCTGATTTGGTCAAAATTTTGACCAATGCGGGCCCATAAAAAAAATAAAAAAGGTTCGAGATCATTTGATCACTCTTTGGGTAATGTGGGAAGGAGGTTTGGAAGTCTGGGAATGCCGGAGCTGGTTGAGGTGAGTGTGTATTTTGTGTAGGTTCTTCCACATTTACCCTTACCTTGACATTTTCCTTGAATCATTTGCTATAGGTTCTTGCACTGCATTAACATTTTGACACATTTTTCGTCAACATTAATCCATTTTTCCCCTAAACAGGTTTGCACTCCTTATATACCTCTGTGGTTTTGTCTTTCATATCTCTATTTGGTATTTTCAACTCATTTTTGGGCAATATTCTTGTCCATTCACGCGTCTAGGGTTCCAGTGCTAGTACCAAAGTGCCCATGGGCGGGAGGAGGGATCGAGCAATGAGTGCATCTAAAATTTGTTTGGTAAGTAATATTCTGCTATTTTAGATAGTTGTTTTTATTATCTGTAGATTAGGGCTATAATCTTCCCCTACTAGCAGATTCCTTTGTTCATCAGCTATGATCTCCTCCCTAAGAGGCTTCAACATGAACATCATTCTCAAGACAATTACTATATCATTCCAAACTATCAATATGTTTTTTTACTCACATGACATCTGCAAAAATCTTCAAGATCTAAACACTCTTCATAAATTTCTTTCAAACTGTTGTTTTTTTCTTTCATGTCATTCCTTCACACATGAAACTGCTACTGCAACCTCTGAGCAATTTTCATTATTTCTTGTTGGAAATGACTACTCTTCCCTGAAATCCTAGCTTTGATACCAGCCGAAGGAACTAGAGGGAGTAGAAATTGAAGACAAACATAAGATTTTATATATTGACAAAGAAATATTGCATACTATGATAGCTTTGATTATTCTCTACCTCATGATCTACTGACCACTCAACTTAAAATATAACTTGTTACATATGCCTCATTTATGAAGGTCTTTAAAACAATATAGAATTCTGCATACATTCTAAGAAATATCTAGAACAACAACATAAAATTATATTTCATGTTATCCTAATCTGTGTGAAGACTTCAAATGCTATGTTGGCTTGGTTGGAGGAGGCCAACATAAAATTATTTATCAATCAAGGAAGGAAGGGACAGAGTGATCTTTTCAATTTCAATAAGGAAATCAACATTGGGAATGAATAGAGGGGTGATAAAAAAACCAAAACCTCAGTTAAGAAATGTGAGGGCTAAATGGTTTATCTGAGTCTGGAAAGGTTGAAAAATAGTTTGGACACCCAATATTTAATGAATCCAGATGTGGAAAGGTTAGCATTAGAAAGAGGTGGAAGAGGGAAATTTTTACAAGCTTTATGGATATCTTGAGTATTGGAGAACTGGTTGATGACATGTAACTGATTAAATGTTTGAATATGTTAAGTTGATGATCATGCAAGGAATTAAATCGGCTAGTGTATTATATTTTCATTGATGTCAACTTAATGTAATCTGTATGGTCATGGAGATACTGCCAAAGACTTCAAAGAACTCATGAATCAAGGCTATGCTGTCATAAATGCATAAAAGTCAAGTATTCACTAAGTGACTATATACACCGATGGAGTGCACCTGATGGTCAGAGTAAAATAAAAAAAGTCACATTGTTACCTGATGAGAAAATACACAACATTATCGATGAGCTGAGTTACAGTGTTTCCCAAAAAGCAAAGAACAGAGTAACCCGTGTGTGTGTGTATTTGGGTACCTATTAAGAAAGACACAAACACTCAATAAGTCATTTCATTAGCTTGAAAGGTTAGATAAAGCATACAAAACCCACTAATATCGACCTATTGCCTTCTAAATAGGAGGAGTGTGATTAGTAACATATTAGCCCTCAAAATATGCTACAATCAGTGATGAATACAACCTAGCATGAAGGATTTTAGATTATAAACAGCTAAAAAGATGGTAAACAAGCATTCTTGCTCTAAGCATGTGAATTATAACAATGTGAAAGCATGGAATAAGAAGTGAAATACTAGTCTAGGATTATTCGAACAGCATAACAATGTATTTGTAATCTAAGATGAAGGCCTATTTGATCTAAAAAATGGCTTCTATTTATAGAAGAATGAGAGAGAGAAAGGGGAGACAAGGTTCATTTATGAATTTAGAGACTCATTAATGGAGATGTAAGAAGCATTAATGCCTTAGGCATTAAGGAGGTATGGAGGAGGCATGGACTTAAGGCATTTTCATTAATAAGGTATTAATGAAAGCCTTAAAGAAGCAAGGGAGGGTGTAAGAGGATGGATTGAGAAGGTGGACTTTGAGGGAGGAATCTTGAGACTCCATGACTCTCTCAAGTGGATAGAGTTGTTAATCATTCCTTAATGGAATGTGACAACATTAGGAGGTGGGTTAGGGTAGAATTAGGATTAGGATTAGATTAGCAAGGGTGAATGGGTTGAGAAGGG
>MU228390.1:388734-410396 GCA_018584345.1 Thuja plicata | reverse complement strand
GTTGAGATAGGTTAGGTTGGGGTTTAAGGGAATATTAATTAAATGAATTAAACTTATTTAATTCATTCAAAAATATAGGAATTAATTATTTAAACAATCTAATTGCTTTTTAATAATTAGGGGACTATAGCCATTTTAAATAAATTAAATAGGATAGGGGAATGGGTTATTTTGCAAGTGGGTAATTGATTTAGGGATTTATTTAATTCCTTTATAATTAAATACTATAGCCTTGTTTGAATTTGGTTTGATTTAAATGTTTTGAATTGATTTGAATCATATGGCTATAATAGTTAATATAAATTAGTGATAAAAATTACTTAGGATATTAAATTGATTTAAATAATTATGCCAAGCAGTAACTGGGTCATTTTGACATAATTGAGGGTATGATCACACTTAGGAAAAATAGGGTCCATAGTTGGAACAGACCAAATTCAGGTGGTTACATTTGCCCCTCTTTAAATTGATGTGCAAGCAGCGCATTGATTCAAAGAAAGTTTTTCGATTTTGACTTCAAAAAGATTGAGAATCCCGTTCTTGGTTGTCGAATGAAATGTTGATGAGATCAGTCTCGTACTTTGATTAAACTAAACTGATAGAATTGATTTTGAACTTGGTTGTCGTCCAAAGATCAATAAAAGATTTTAAAGATATCAATTCTGAACTTGGTTGTCGTTCAAAAATTGATAATACTGATTTTGAACTTGGTTGTCATTCAAAGAGTCAGTATGAAGCTACCAGGAGCTTAATAAAAATATTTTAAAATGAGGAAACATAAGATATCAGCTCATGAGAACCAAAGCTTTCTATCCAACAGTTCTGACTTTAGTCAAGGAAACTGTTATGCCCCTTAGTTTGTTTGATAACGAAGTCATTTTTAATGTAGTTTTGAGAAAAAAATTAATTGATGATAGTGTGATCATGCCCCCTTGGGAATGAAATTGAAGGAAAAGAATAAAATCCCTCAGTTGAATGAACGTATCACTTGCAGGAAGCGACGCAGGACAAGAAAGAATGGAGTAGAAGAAGGGGGAAAAGAAGGTGTGTTTAAAAATAAACACACGATTATCAAGTTAATTATGTGAAAATATGAGTGATAAGGATGATAAAATGATGTTAGACCAAGATGTATAATGAAATGTGCAGTATTGACCAATGTGTGGAAGAAATGAAGTAAATTCACAATTTTTGAAACTGTCGTAAAAATGACACTATGCTGATGAAAACATTGTAGGCACCTTCGATTTGGTTCCCGATTGATCAGAAAGAGAACGTAAATGAAGTTGTAGGTGTCTAAAAGGAGTTTTGGAACTCCTAAATGTCTCAAAAGACCCATATAAGCCTCCAAAATTACCATTTCACTATTCATTTTCACTCTCCTCCATAGAAATTTAGAGAGCTCTGCAGAGAAGATGGTAGTCCCCGTGAGGAAGCACCATTTTGAGATGAGTCGTCGACATCAGCAACCAGCCGACTACCCACCATTGGTAAGTGCTTGATAAACTACCCTGTGAATTTTGCAATTTTCAATTTCATGCATTTTTGTGATTTTTAGAGCTAGTTGAATGTAGGATCGCATCTGGGATTCTGGATCGCATCCTGCTAATCACGACTCGCATCCAATTTTTCCTAGATCTCATCCGATTTTTCCAGATTTCTACATCACATATAGTACCTTAGGTTTTTCCTTGTTTTATTAGGAAATCCATCAGGGAATCACATCCTATTTTCTTAGGATTGTATCCTGCGTTTAGGATTGCATCCCATTTTTCAGGGATCACATCCCATATACGCAATCGCATCCTGAATTTCCAGGATTGCATCTGGTAGAAGACTTAGATTTTTTAATTTTTTTGATCTATTTGTGTCCTGCGAACTTGGAATGACTTAGTTGTTTAGGAGTCTTCCCCTATTTGTAGATAGGAGTATGATGTTTTGCCATTTTGTCCAAAACAGGCCCAGTTTGAGGTAGTCGCATTTCATGGCACATACCCGGCATGCATCCTTGCATTGTCAAGATGTTTATCTGAAGATGAGAAGATGACTATGGTCTGATGTGGATTATGGTCCTTGATAGGTTTACCCGAGATCAGGGTAAACCGTGGGTTGTTGACTGCTCTGGCCAAGAGATGGCATTCTGAGCACAACACCTTCCACTTACCCACTGGAGAAATTAATGTGACTCTGGAGGATGTCTGGAGGATACTCCACATACCAATGGTTGGACATGAGGTTTTCTTTGAGTCCATAGCTGGCATGGTGATTGGTACTACACACAGATTCTTTTAGGATGACACCATAGACTGGAGATACTTGTCATAGGATTACATGGTCGATCACTATGATTGATTAGCTGTGTACTTAACAGGTTTGGTAGGCGGCATCCTCATGCCAGATAGAGGTCAGCATGGATTCCTGGTTGGCTAGGTGAGCATGGTCAAGCAGATGATCATCCATCATCGATGTTTTTCTTGGGGGAGCTGTATATTAGCCCATATGTACAGAGAGCTCCATGAGATTATATACCATCACACCCGCAGTATGACTATGGGGATTCTTATTCTTCAGATTTGGGCCTTGGAGCACATCCCTGTGACATGACCAATTATTGATAGGCAGAGGGCACCTGAGTATCCCTATGTGTACATGTATGCAGGCCTTTTACAGTAGCCCCATCTAGGAAAGGTTGAGTATTGGCGGCGATTATTTGATGATATGACATAGGCTATCTGGCAACCATATCTAGACTATGAGGTGTGGACCTCTGATGCCCAATAGGTACCATTTTTGTGTCAGAGTAGATATCTGATTGGACGGATGAGGTATATTATAGAGAACTTTCTTATCACCAGAGTTCTGAGGCAGTATGGGCGGCGACAGGGCCGTACAGAGGATATTGCAGTGTATGCTCATACCCGAGATGAGACACCTCTATGGGGTGCATAGTTGACTTATGAGACTGCAAACCAGGAGATCTGAGACATGGTGGTAGTAGATTGGGACCTTCATCTAGATGTAGAGGATGCATGTGTATCTAATGGTTATGCTACTAAGATGCTCCAGTACCCATTTCCTTGATTTACTACCCAGAGGAGATCATTCCTCGCATAGAGGAGCCACTTGATTATGATCCTGATGACCAACCTATCAGGGTTAGAGGAGGTAGAGACAGGGCTCCTAGGAGACATGGGGGCCATGATGGTGGTAGGGATGGCAGGCATCTTCCTCTGGATGAGGGGCATGACGAAGATGATAGGGGTGGTGGCGGAGAGGACATGGATACAGGTGGTGCCAGCGGTAGTGGGCAGGGGAGATGATAGAGATTCATATTTGTGGCCCCTCAGAGGGATACTGGCCCATTACTTACAGTAGAACAGTAGAGATAGAGGTGTCAGGGAGCTCAGGAGTAGGATCCAGGTAGAGACAGGGACCCTTTATCAAGATGTGAGCAGGAGAGGGAGCAGCTCTGAGCCCAGATCATAGCATTGGAGGCTAGGGTTACTATTTCTGATGTGCTATTGGTAGACAGGGACAGATAGCTTGAGCGACTGAGAGCTGAGAGGGATGCATAGGCCCAGACAGCAGTCCACTAGGGATAGAGGGCAATATATTATTATGCCTTGTATCACGCAGTAGTTTTGGAGGGTCAGAGAGCACCTTCCTTTTCTCATGTGGCCCAGCAGTCAGAGGGGGCCATGCCTCCTCCAGCAGCTCCTTTCATGCCACCTCCTCCTCCTCCTGACCAGGGAGAGGGGACAGGATAGAGTTGATTCCTGTTGTATCATTTTGTATGACATGTACATTTTTGAGATTATATTTGTATATATGTATCCTGCTGAGATCCCCTCTTTTGTATATCTGGATCCTTCTGAGATCGATTTTTGTAGATGACATTCACATATGTATATCTGATTCATTTTGGCACATGGATTCACTGATACTCTTCATGCTCACTGATACACTGATGTTATTTATATTTGATGATACACTGATATTCGTTATGCTCACTGATATACTAATACTCTTTATGCTTTCTGATACTCTTTATACTTTGATTCGTACCATGTTATGATGATATATATCTGATGTAGTTTCTTGATTCTGACATATTTCATGAGCTCTCTTTCTGCTTTCATAGATGTGATAAATGTATCTGTTTGCACATGTGATGATATCTTGGTCTCATGATGAGTTAATTTGTAGATGATAACATCATTTTATGATTGGATGGGATGAGTTATTACTAATATAAATATGTTTTAAATGATACTCATGTGAAAATGCAAATGTATGTTTGTTTTGTTTTTCCAGTTATGAAAAATATATGTATGGATGCACTTAGGATGTAAAAGTAAAAATGCAATACATGGATGCTTTATTTTTGTATTTTCTTGTTTCTGCTTCTCAATGAATGCAAAATGTATGTTATGGATGTGAAATGATATTTAATATTAGTAATATAGATGATGTAATTAACTTGATTTGTTAGAAGAAGATAGAAACCATTTTTGAGCACAAAATTCCTTATGCTGTTATTGTTGTTTATAAATGCATCATGCAATCTTTAAATGCAGCTATATGCAGACTCTTAGGACTTGTCACTGATTAGCAAATATTGCAACATTTTTATCATCATTGGGCACTTTTTAGAATGGATACCATTGGATAGTACAACCATCACTAATACCCACTGATATTATGAAAGTATGAATACTATGTTTTATTGAAATGTTGGAAATACACTTAGGCATCAAGGCATAGAAGCCAGGATAACAAAATAGTCACCTTCCTTTTAATATACCAAATTCTGATTAAGGAAAGATATTGGACCCGCAATGACCTTGAAAATTCATATCCTTGGGTACATTATGATTCGTATACCTTAGTGAGAATCTGGATCAGAAAAAAGACAAGGAAACTGTTTCAAACTCACCGTAGTTTACATATAACAAAGATCGAGATATATGCGGCTATCTACCCATAGTAGCAGCTCTTACCATAAACATCCAAGCTAGGTAAAATTTACAGGATCATTTGGAACAACCACCATATGCAGAAAATTAAGAAAATGTTATGCCCCCCTATCCTTGCAACTCTTTGTCTTTGCACAGACGTCATTTAGAAACTAAGAAGACATAAGAAATCATCAATTGAGAATCAATAAAATAAAATTTATAATTACTTATATGCCCCTAGTTGAAAACATCATCAAGACATTAAATAATCATAGTCAAACCATTATCAAACTGTGTGTTTAAGTAGTACTTGTTCATTCATCTGTCAAACACAGTAAAGATTCATCAATCAGAAAATTGTAATGCAAGCAATATGGTGTTCCATGTCTATGTATTGATAGGATAATCTGTTCATGTTTGCGATCCAATATAGCCTTGTAGGAACTCCATCATGTCTGGATATGTGATGCTTGAAAAGACACCTTTGTTTTGAAAAAGTGACATTGTTTTGCATGTATTGAGTAACATTGTGTCTGCGAGGCAAATCACCCTAGAGAAACTTAGCAACTGCGATCGACTATACCCGCAAAGATGCCCCCAGTGCAGAATGACTTATTCCTAAGATGTAAAGATAGACAAATCCCAAGCGAGGATAAGATAGTCATGTAGGAAAAAAACTGAAGTCAGCGTATGAGCACAGGAAAAATTATGAAGGCCTAGTATCAGTAGTGCATTGATAGATGGAGCACAGAACACAAGTGACGCCTGATTGCTAGGTTTTCACCACTTGGCAAGATCTTTTCTCTTTTTTCTACCAAGATGCTTGTTTTACCAGGTGCTCATCAAGGCATTATTTTCTTCTTTTTCAATTTTTTTGCTATTTTTTCTTTTTTGAATATTTTTTTAGTATCAAGGCACCTGTTTACCAGGTTTTCACCAAGGATACCCTTTTCTGAAAGACCTTTTCTACTATTTTTGGATTTCTTCAGGATCAATTTTCTGAATGTTTTTGGTGTGTTGCAAGAAATTTTTGCTGTACAAGCTCTGCTAGCCGAACATTAAGCGTAGAACCACTTCAAATGTAGAGTGTTGATAGGATATGGGAGAATGTCTCCCTTGGGTGTAGCTAACAGATAAGCTCCAATCCCAAAGGTAGCAGTGATAACATAAGGTCCCAGCCAGTTAGGTTCAAACTTTCCTTTTTGTTCCCTGTTAGGCTGATTCTTAGGATTCTCCTTAAGGACGAGATCTCCTACTTCAAATTTGTGTGGCTTTACCTTTTTATTGTAACCTTTGGACATACGTGCTTGATACACTTTGAGATGCTCAGACGCTCGTTGTCTGCGCTCATCTAGTAGGTCTAGATAATTCACCCTATATATGCGGTATTTCTCATCAGTAACCAGTCCTTGTAAAGATATCTGCAAAGAAGGGATTTCAACCTCAATAGGTAGTACTACTTCAGCACCATAGACTAGAGAAAATGGTTTGGCTCTAGTTGGTGTCCTGATGCTTGTTCTGTAGGCCCATAGTGCTAGATTCAGTTGTAAATGCTAGTCTCTGCCAGACTTGCTCACAATTCTATGTAGGATCTTGAGAATATTTTTGTTAGATGCCTCAGCCTGTCCATTACCTTGAGGATAATAGATCAAGGATCAATGTTGAGTAATATGGAACTATTCACAAAGGTCATCAACGTCTTGATTTTTAAATTGGCCCCCATTGTCTGTTACAATTGAAGAGGGTATCCCATATCTACAAATAATGTAGTTTAGAATGAACATAGCCACCTATTTGCTAGTGGATTTGATTAGAGGTATGACTTTGAGCCACTTTGTGAAATACTCAGTGGCCGTAATGATAAACTTGTGTCCATTTAAAGAGTTGGGATATATTTGTCCAACCAAGTCAAAGGCCCATTGCTGAAATGGCCAATGTGTTATGAAAGGTATAAGTTCTCTGGTAGGAGCATGAATAAGGTTTCCATGTGTCTGGCATTTAAGACATGCTTTTGAAAATTGAATAGAATCTTTCTCCATGGTAGGCTAATAATAGCCTACTCTGAGTAGTTTCTTGACTAATAAAAAGCCATTTGAGTGTGATCCACATACACCTTCATGGACATCTTTTAATGCTAGATTAGACTCTTCAAGTTCTAAACACCGAAGAAGTGTACCATCGAGACTGTGTCGATATAGGTTGTTAGTTATGAGGACATAACACGATGCTTTCCTAATCAGGGATCTTTTCTCATTCCTGGATAGATTGGTGGGAATGGTTTGGTCTGAAAGGTAAGAAATGATACTGGCATACCGAGATTGATCTAGGGTATTTAAGGTACATATTATCTAGTATTCAGGGTTAGCAAGGGCAGGATAGGATATTTCTTCCACCAAGAAGTCATAGCGGAATTGATGTTCCTTCAGTTGTAACATGGATGCTAAGGTAGCCATAGAATCTATAGCTTTTTTCTCTGATCTTGGTATCTGTTGGAAGGTGACAAAGACAAAGTACTTCTTCAGATCATCAACTAGTTTCTTGTAGGGCATCAAATTTTCATCTTTTGTTTGATACTCCCCATTGACTTGATTGATAATTAGTTGAGAGTCACCATACATGTGTAACTCAATGATCTTCCATTCCATAGCCAGCTTGAGGCTGTTGACCAATGCTTCATATTCTGAGATATTGTTGGTGCATGGGAACATTAATTTGTAAGATTTGGGAATCTTGTATCCTTGTGGTGTTATGAAGAGGACTCCTGCTCCGGATCCTTGTTGAGTGAATGAACTGTCAAAGTATATCTTCCATGGATGTTCCATGAGATGCATGATTGTTTCATCAGGGAATTCAATTAGGAGAGGTTCATCATCCTGGAGTGGTGAATCAACCAATTGATCTGCAAGTGCCTATCCTTTGATAGCTCTCCATTCTACATATTCAATGTCAAACTCACTTAGAAATAGGACCCATTTTGCCAAACATCTTGTTAGCGCTATTCTTCTCAAAAGATACTTTAGAGGATCAATCTTAGCAATGAGCTTCACTGTGTGAGAGAGAATGTAGTGTCTCAATTTCTGTGATGTGAAGATGACTACTAAGCATGCTTTTTCAATAATGCTATAATTGAGCTCATAGGTGACTAGAGTTCTACTAATGTAGTAGATAGCTCATTCTTTCTTTGTTTTATCTTCTTGCGCTAGTAATACTCCTAGGGATGTAGTTGTTGCTGAAATGTATAGGAGTAAGGGTTTTCCATGAATAGGTTCCATAAGAATAGGTGGAGCTGCCAGATACCCTTTCAATTCTCTGAAGTTTGCTTCACAGTGTTCATCCCAGTTGAATGTAACCCCTTTATGTAGTAGCTTAGTAAAGGTTTGTGCCTTATTTGCAAGTTGGGACATGAATCTCCTGATAGACTGGAGTCTCCCTTGCAGTGTCCTCATTTGATTGATATTACATTAAGAAGCCATATCTAGAATAGCTTTTACCTTTGCAGGATCTACCTCGATTCCCTTTGCTGATAATATGAATCCTAGGAGCTTTCCTGATTGGACTCCAAAGGCACATTTCTTCAAATTGAGCTTGAGTTGGAACTGTTCCATTCGATCCAATATCTTTCTCAAATTAGCAATGTGAGTACCTCTTTCTTTGGATTTAGCCAATGTGTCATCAACATAGTCCTCCATTTTCTTGTGCATCATGTCATGGAATATTGTTGTCATGGCTCTTTGATATGTTTCACCGACATTCTTTAACCTGAAAGGCATGACATTATATCAAAAGGTGCCCCATGCACATGTGAATGCGGTTTTCTCTTGATCCTCAGGGGCAATCTTGATTTTATTATAGCCTAAGAATCCATCCATTAATGAATACATCTGAAAGCCTCAACAAAGCATGTCCAAACAAATCCTAATAGATTTATCAGATTTAGAAATGGGGACCACATTGGAGATCCACGCTGTATAGGAAATGACTCGAATGAATCCAACTTTCAACAATTTTTCTAGCTCTGCTTTTACCAACAATGCAACATGAGGATGCATCTTTCTAAGTTTTTGTTTCACGGGCTTGATCCCAGGAGCTATGGACAAGTGGTGCATGATAAGATTAGGAACTAGTCCTGGCATATCAGTGTAGGACCATGCAAAGTTGATCTTCTTCTCCTTCAGGAAATATGTGAACTATACCTTCTCTTCTTCTGATAAAGATTGTGCCAGGTAAACTATTTGAGGATTTTCATCAGTGCTCAAGTTTACTAGCTGTGTTGGTTCAATAAATACCGAAGATCTTTCCTAAAAGTGTTCAGGGAGGATATCAAGAGTCTCATCCTTTGGCACCTCAAATAGGTTTTCACCATTGGATACATCTTTTTTCTTTACTATTTTGGGATCTGATACTACCATAGAGTGGTTTTCACCATCAGTCCACTTTTTCCTTTTATTTTTCAGTTTGTGACTAAGAAACTTGATATCCTCCTGTGACATTTTCTCGCTCCTTTCATTGGTGGAAGAAGGGTAAGGTTCACAAGCATTAAGATAACAAGCTAGGGAGTGGTCATTAGAATAGTCAAGGATAGGAGTAGGATCTATTTCAATCCAATCAATTAGGTCTAGAAGTACCAATGTTAGGGAGTCAAAACCTGAGAAGGACAACATTGTGTTAGCATCAAGACCATTAACCAACATGACATGATTTGTTAAGTTAATTTCTTTGATATTTAGATCAATAAGAGTAAGATTATCGTTAAAAGGGTCATTGTCAGTCATAAATGGATTGAACTCTAGTGACTTGTCAGTAGAAGTATCATCATCATCACTCTGTAAAAGGAGGCTTCTTGTTTATAGCCTATGAAATTCATCTAGAGTTATGTGTTCACTAGTGTCTCCATCAATGATCAGGGGAAGGAACTCTTCTCCTACTTCAAGATGATCAACATCATTAAAAGGAGTGTCAGGTCATCTACTAGGAGCTGAGGGAGCTGCAAACATGTGAATTCTATCTATTCCAATCTCCTTAGAGGCAATAGATAGCCGATCCCATTCATAGTCATGAGAGTCTGTGACATCATCATCAGACCTATTTAAGTATTTAGCAATGTTTATCTGATGTACTCGGTTAGCTTCTTGTAGATCAAAGTGAGGTAGATCGAGGACATGAGAAATGGTGACAAATTGCCCCCAGTTAGGATGTAAGTTTTGTGGCCGGGGTACCTCTTGAGTGATTGTTACTATGGTGCCTCCTACCTCTTGAATGGGAGGTTATGCTAGCAAAGGAGTGTGAAGATCCTGTGGTACCTCAAAGATAGGTACATAGCATTCTCCTTGATATTCAGGATTCTCTATACCAATATGTAGTAATATCTCATAAGGCCATGGTTCCAATATTATCTCATCTAGTTTATCACTCACTGTTTCAGAAGGTGGAATCTCTTTTGAAGTAGGTTTGTGGGATTGAGTATTAAAACCCAGTCCTATTTTATCTCTATTGAGGCAGAACTCCATGGGTATGGGTTCAATGATCCCTTGGCCTATGTCATTTAGAGGTCCCTTTCCTTTGTAACCCATTTGTGTGAGGAAGTCATATCCCTTTCCATACTGTTCTAGGGATATCCTTACATGTTTGACCTTAGATTCCACCGGTTCACCTTTGTAGAACCAATCCAAGACTGCCTATTCTTCTATGTTATCTGAAGAAGATGTGGATGCCTTTATCATGCCAGTTCCTTTGTGTACTTTTGGCTCTTTGGATGCTAGAGGAATGAATGTTGATGATAGTTTTCCATAGGATCTCAGTGACACCGAAAGGTCTGTCAGTGAAGGAGTTAGGTCCATCTTATACTCTCCCATACCTGTTTCTTTGAGTTTCAATTTTTTGCTAAAACTCTTCATAACCATGTCCTTGGTTGTTTTAGGAGCAACTGCATCCATAGCCTCTTTGTTGTGTGGGATCATGCTACCTGCTTTGATATTGTTGCAAGTTTATTTGGCATCTAAAAGAATCATCACTTCTATCCCATTATATGGAAACTTTATGCATTGGTGATAAGTGGATGGTATAACTTGCATCTCATGAATCAATGGTCTGCCTAGTAGAATATTGTAGGCCAGTGGTAAATCTAGAACTTGACATATGACATCCCTTTTGATCGGTCTGACTCTGATAGGTAGAGCAATAAGACCTCTAGAGGATTTTTCTTCCTCATCATAAGCTTTGATGGTTATCTTGTTCCTAGTGTCAATTGTTTGTTCTAAGAGACCTAGTCTCCTGACAAGATCTAGTGTACAGATATTCAATCCTGTGCCTCCATCTATCAATACACATCTAACATGGGATTTATGAATAAGGACTTTGATATGGAGGGGTTGATTGTGTGGATGGGTCAATGACTTATCATCCTCTTTAGAAAAGGAGAGGTAATGGGGCGCTAAGATGTGATTGACCATCGCTTGAAACTTGTCTATATCAATATCTTTCAGAACATTAGCAACATGTAGGGCTTGTTCTAGGATTTCCCTATGTATCGTGGATATCTTGAGCAACTCGAAGATGGAAATTTTGGCAGAGGCTCATTGCAATTGGTCTACCAAGTCATATTTTTCTTCGGGGATAGTGACCACCTGTTTTGCTATTGGTTTAGGAATAGTGACAATAGGAACCTTTGACATTGATGCTGGTGTCAGTTTTGGAGGTCCTTTGATTGTAACCTATGCTTGACTCCATGTTACAGAATTTGAATGGGATGAGGCACCTTTAATTGTGATCACATTGATGGATTCAGTTTTAATATCAAGCATATTGATCACATTGTCATGTTTGGAATAGGTGTAGTTTACCTCATTGCCCTCTTTAGATGTTTCTCCTTGATTGTAATTAGGAAAGGGTTTGTTGAATGCTGTATGATCCTTGTTCATAGTATGACTGTCTACTTTGATCTTACCTCCTTCGATGAGGTCTTGGATAACATGCTTAAGCTTGAGACAATTGTTTGTCTTGTGTCCCTTGTTTTTGTGGAAGACACAATAAGAGTTATCATCCCACCACCTGGGTTTGACCATTGGTTCCCACAGTTTAGAATCAGGAATCGTAAGAACTTTGTTATCCACTAGCATTTTCAAAATAGTCTCAAGAGGCTCCCCCAAAGGAGTGAATGTTCTATGAGGTTTTGAAGTCCATGACCATCCCTTGTCATTATCATTGTTTGTCTTGGGAATGAGAGGTGTTACTTTAGCATCTTTGCTTGCTTGCATGCCATTGGTTAGATTAAATGCCTCAGTTTTAGGATTAATGTTAGAGGTATCAACTACTCCGTCATTAACAACATTCTTGTTTTTCTTCCACCGCTTAGGCTTGGAGTTGGAGCTGCTGGTCTTGTTTTCATTTTGAAGAGTGATCTCTCCTCTTTTGACCATGACTTCCTCAATATGGAGGGCATTTTTAATGATCCTATCAAAACTAGGAGAGTCTTACATTTGTAGAGCATAGCTCAATTCAGGCACTAGATTATTGATGAAGGATTCCATTTTCTCTATTTCAAGAATGACCCTTGAAAACCATGCAAAAATCTTCCTCCATCTTTGTAGGAAGTGTGTGAATGATTCTCTTGTTTGTTGTTTTGTGTTACATAGGTCCATCATAGTGACATCATGTTGAATGTTGTAGGAGTAATGTTGAATGAATCATTGGATCAACTCCTCAAATGTCTTAACCTTAGGATTTAGCTTTGAAAATCATTCCATAGCATTACCTCCTAGACTTCCTAGAAATAGTCGCATGAGATATGTCTCTTTATGCATGTACTTGATGCTAAGGGCACATAATTCCCTTACATGGTTGTGTGGATCAGTTTCTCCTGTGTATTTGTCATACTTTGGCCTTGCAATGTTGGGAGGAAACGGGACCATAGTGATACTCTTGTCAAAAGGAAATGGACAAATGGAATCCAAAGAGTATTTTGTTTTGGGTTTCTATTTCTCTTGTTTTGAGGTTTGTGAGTTTTGTTTGCATTAGATTGAGTTGTTTAGTGAGAATAGATATTGGGTTTGGTACCTCCTTTTCCTTGAGTTTTTCCACATCATAATATTTGGGTAGTTTGACACCTGTGGATGCTAAATGAAGGAAGTATTTTTCTTTATCATCACTAATGATCTATTCCAATATCTTGTGGATCCATTTACTTTGTTTGAGTTTTTCATATTCATCTTCAGGGATCTCTTCTTCTCGGTCAGATCCAAATGAATTATGTTCAAACTTGGGTCTTTCTTCCTCTTCTGTTCCTTCGGATTGTGCTTGTTTGCCATCATTATAACCCTCAAAAGCCTTACTCCATTTGTTAGTGTTGCTATCCATTTGAGGGGAATCTAGATCAAGAAGGGAACTACAAGAAGTTTCTCCTTGAAAGTGTGGTGTTTTAGGAGGCACTTTTGATCCTTTAGTTATGTATTGATTGCATCTTGTGTTAACCATGAAGTTTGTTTCTCAACTTTGGTAATGTTTCCCAATAGTGCAAGTAAGGATTTTAGATCATTCAAGTGGGTGTGTCTAGGTAAAAGTAATTGTTTGTTGTTGGTGGATGTAAATGATTCCAGCGTCAGAGGGTTAGAATGCCCTGATAGTGAGCTGGGAACCAAGTTGTTGATAGAAAATGGGTAGACCACACATATTGAACTGATCGTGAAAGACTGACTAAACATGCAAGGTGGATGTTTCAAAAGTGTTTTGAAATAACAATAGGGAGACCAGAAGAAACAATAGGAACCAGATAAAGAGAAAAAAGGGTATCCTAATCCACTGAGACTTTCTAAGAAAAACTCCTACAAATGCCCACTATCCTGAATGCGAGCTCCCAGATGTGAGCCTCTAATGGAACCAGATGCGATCCTAGAATCTAGATGCAACTTCTTGCTGACCAAATGTGATCCTATATACCAAATGCAATCCTAAAAACTAAATGCGACTCAGGAAAAATAGGAAACAATTTTATGATGTCTTTGTCAGCTTGGGTCAGTTTTGAAAAGTTCATTTTTGAAGTGTGTGAAGTTGCTTGTTTCCAGATTGCGTCAAGAGGTGTTGTAAGGTGTGAAAAACACTTGTACTCCATGGTTTGAAATTTTTTTATTGTTTTGAGGAGCTTATCTTTTTAATGACCTTTTTGAACACATCAAACGGTTTTGCATTGTTAAGAGGGTGAAACAAACACTCATCTTTCCTATTTTCTAGGTGGAGGATGAAAATCTTTGCTCATTGACTTAGGTACACACTCAAATGCTAATCAAAATACAGCCATCACCAAGCACGCAATGGCTCCAGTCATGATGCTATATTAGCCAAATCCAAACACAAGTGAGGGAAAAATATGATGAGTGTCTTGGGGCAATTAATTTTTTCCTGCACAAAGATTATCACCCTTTCAAGGATGAATCAAGAATTCTTTCAGTTGAAGTTGTTGTAGATTATTGGGCAATCCGTTCAAAACTGTCCCCCATAGAATTGCACAGGGAAAAATTCAGGCATATAGCCCTATGAGTAACTGAATATATGTATTCTCACAAGAAAGATTCAAGCGGCTCTGCTCTACATATACCCAGATATGTTCAAGGAATGATGTCGAAATTCTAAGAAAAAAACTAGCTCCGTCTTCTGAGGCTTTAGCCTACGAGGAAGCAATTATTTATAGTGAGTTGGAAGGGTCTGCGTAAGACTTGTCCTCACTTGGGTTGTTCCCGGGAGATTTTTTCCTCAACCGGTAGGCCCTCTACTGTTTAATAAGTATACAAAGGATTGGCGAGCTTTGGATGTCTGGATTTCTTATTCTTCCGAATAAGAAGAGCATACTCTCCTAATCTAAGTTGTTTTCTCCCAAAGCACTTAAAATAATGTTCTTTCCCTTAATCTATGTTGAGCTTGATTTAGTTGTTCCTATTTTAAAGAAAACAGGATGCTTGAAAGGGAAAGTTTGCCTTGTTCAATTAACCACAATGATTTAATGATTTCTGCTGTTCAATTTTTGATCCAAAAGAATTAAGCAATTGAACTTGTTCTTTAATCTCATATATTTAGTGCTTTGTTTTGTTCAATTACTATCCAAATTTAGACGATGTGTTTGCTTGTTCATTTACCCCCAATTTCATCACAAATGATAGCACAATGTCTGTTTTTCTGATTTTCCTCAAGAGGAAAAGAGCATATTATCTGGTTGTTTTAGCAAGTGGAGAAATGGTCTTAAGTTTGGAAAGAAAGTAAATAGAAGTCAAGATGGGGGTTTGGCAACCTGTAAAACCACGTTAGTATCTGTTAGTGAAAACTCCCATAAAAACCTTCAAAAATGCCTTGCAAACACTTGTTAAGTTGCAAATCATCAAAAATACCACTTGTTAAAATGTTAGGGGTTAGGCAAACTGAATGCACAAGCTTTCAAACCAAATACAAGCCTAAATTTCTACTAAATATGATGCAGTATACTGTATATGAGATTTTACACCGAATGTGATCCCTTGCTGACTAGATGCGAGCCTAAACCATAAATGACCTAGGAAATCCTGGATGTGAGCTGACTTTTCCGCGGTGCGATGGCATATCCGGGATGCGATCCTGAATGATTAAATACGATCTTGTGACCCAATCCTGAGCATGCAAATTGGAAAAAAAGTGTTAGAAAATGAGGCCAAGTTGGAAATTGGGCCCCATGGTGGGTGCCAAAAAATGTGCATGTGTATTTGGGTACCTGTTAAGAAAGACACAAACACTCAATAAGTCATTTCATTAGCTTGAAAGGTTAGATAAAGCATACAAAACCCACTAATATCTACCTATTTCCTTCTAACTAGGAGGAGTGTGATTAGTAACATATTAGCCCTCACAATATGCTACAATCAGTGACGAATACAACCTAGCATGAAGGATTTTAGATTATAAACAAGCTAAAAAGATGGTAAACAAGCATTCTATTTCTAAGCATGTGAATAATAACAATGTGAAAGCATGGAATAAGAAGTGAAATACTAGTCTAGGATTAATCCAACATCATAACAATGTATTTGTAATCTAAGATGAAGGCCTATTTGCTCTCAAAAATGGCTTCTATTTATAGAAGAATGAGAGAGAGAGAGAGAGAGAGGGGAGACAATGTTCATTTATGAATTCAGAGATTCATTAATGGAGATGTAAGAAGCATTAATGCCTTAGGCATTAAGGAGGTATGGAGGAGGCATGGACTTAAGGCATTTTCATCAATAAGGTATTAATGAAAGCCTTAAAGAAGCAAGGGAGGGTGTAAGAGGATGGCTTGAGAAGGTGGACTTTGAGGGAGGAATCTTGAGATTCCATGACTCTCTCAAGTGGATAGAGTTGTTAATCATTCCTTAATGGAATGTGACAACATTAGGAGGTGGGTTAGGGTAGAATTAGGATTAGGATTAGATTAGCAAGGGTGAATGGGTTGAGAAGGGTTAGAACCCAGGGTAGAAATGGTTGAGATAGGTTAGGTTGGGGTTTAAGGGAATATTAATTAAATGAATTAAACTTATTTAATTCATTCAAAAATATAGGAATTAATTATTTAAACAATCTAATTGCTTTTTAATAATTAGGGGACTACAGCCATTTTAAATAAATTAAATAGGCTAGGGGAATGGGTTATTTTAAAAGTGGGTAATTGATTTAGGGATTTATTTAATTCCTTTATAATTAAATACTATAGCCATGTTTGAATTTGGTTTGATTTAAATGTTTTGAATTTATTTGAATCATATGGCTATAATAGTTAGTATAAATTAGTGATAAAAATCACTTAGGACATTAAATTGATTTAAATAATTATGTGAAGCAGTAACTGGGTCATTTGGACATAATTGAGGGTATGATCACACTTAGGGAAAATAGGGTCCATAGTTGGAACAGACCAAATTCAGGTGGTTACAACTCGATGGAAGGAAATATAATGTTTCCCAATGGACAGAGATCTAGAAGACAACTGAAGTCACACTAACGAAACAATCAGTTATCACCGATGACTAGCTAAAGTATTGACCGACAGAACAGAGAGTTTAGAAAATGACAAAATGCTTAGCTGTCAGGAGCTAAAGATAGAGTTAACAAATACTTATAATTGTTTTAATCATCTAGATAAAGCCAGAGATAAGTAATTAATTTAAAGCTACTTTGTCCAGTTAGCAAGAAGATCTCTATGAGATCAGACTGGAGATTTGTTTTAAATCTATTGGCAAAGATTGTTGAACAAGCCAAGATCAAGAAAGCCAAGAAAAGAGGAAATCATGTCTATAAGAGACAAACCCAATTCATTATGAATCGTGGGATGAAAAAGAGAGAAGAGGGATGATGCTAAAGGAAATCTGAAGGAGAAGAAAGTATTCTTTCAGTTCTGATCAACAAGCTAAGGATAGAGCTAGATTCTGCAAACATCGACAAACAGTGAGACAAGCATCACAGAGCAGAACAAGTGTGGAGAAAAGGTATACTTGATTATATTGATCAGAAAGGTAATGGACTTACAATAGATCTGAAAAAATATAATTTAGTTATATTTATGAATAGATCATTAGTGTTTCAGTTTAACCATTGAAGCATAAAGTCTCTTAACCGAGCAAGACTTAAAAGTCTCTACAATTGATACATCCCAAGGAGTATCAAAAATGTTGATCATGAAAGTAGCCTTGGATATGCTAGATACATATTGATAGGCCAAGTGAGTGTTTGATCAAGGATGGTATCATTAGATGCTAGATATTAGGTGGAAAACTATCTTTTAAATCCTCTAACAAGGTGACACCTAAAAGTGTGTTTGTAACCTTTAACAAGGTTGGCTCCTAATAGGGCTCACTTCAGAAGAGTAAAAATTTGGGGTACCGGTCCCAGTGGTTTTTCCCCTAATAGGGTTTCCACATTAAAAATCCATGTATTATGTGTGTACAATTCATTTCTTTATTCTTTTGCATCTCACATAGTTAATTCTGGATTGATCGGTATACACTGCATATTTACTGTGTTTCAGTAAATAGATGACTACTTATTGGTAATCATATAGAAGAAAGGTTTACAAAGTAATCCGACAAGTAATAAATTGTTATAAGTATTTCAAGACATACATCTTGTAGGACAGAAGATAACTAGAGGCATAATCTATGGTTATAAGTTTAAATGTTTGATTTAATGATTAATTTTTAAGGCTACTAATTTTTCCCCCATCTCAGTTATTACTAACAATTGGTATAATAGCTTGTGTGCTTAGAAGGAAGGTTTCAATACCTAAGCTAAAGATCGCAAGATGAACAGATGAGATGTGCCCAAGCTGAAGAAAGACAATTTTTCTTCATGGTAGAGCAGAATAAGACTCCACTTATCAGGTATTGGTAATGATGTTAATTAATACTTAGATACTGAATATGTGTTGGCCACAGGTGCATCGATAGTTGAAAAATTGAGAGAGAAGCATGATCACAATTGCATGATCATAGAGCTTTCTTCCTCACTCTCTGATGCTGAATTTGAAGATGTCAAAACTTGCAATACTGCAAAGTAGATGTGGGACAAATTGAAGCTTGCACATAGTGGTGAAAAAAATGTTTTGAGAGCCAAGGCACAAAGCCTTAGAGGAAAGTTTCATGATCTCAAAATGAAAGAAGGTGAAAAAATCACTCAGTACAACACAAGAATCAAAGAGGTAGTCAATTCTATCTGAGGAGTTGGAGGTGTACTAGAAGAAGATACAATGGTAAGTAAAATTCTAAGAACCTTACTGCCTACTTATGCTATTAGAGTATCTTCCATTCAAGAGATGAGAGCAGTAGAAAATAGAAATGTTACTCTAGATAGTTTGATTGGAAGACTAATTTCATTTGAGATGAATAAATTTGATAATAGTGTCTTACCAAGCATAGAGTCTGCATTCAAAATTTCTATGAGAATAAGTAAGTCAAGTCATAAAAACACTATGAGAAAATATAGTCAAAGTGAAAGTGAAGAAGAGGATCTTGATGAAATTGAAGCACTTATGGCCAAAAGAATGCAAAGAGGCAAAGGTAAATACAAAGGTAAATTAACGCTTGTTTGTTTTAATTGTAAAGAGATAGGACACTTTGCTGCAAGATGTCCTAACAGAAGAAAATATGACATAAGTAATGACAGATCATTTGAGAAGAAGTCTGACAGAGGTGATTACAAAAGCTACCAACAATCAAAAAGAAGAGATACTCAAGACTATAAGGACAAAGGAAAGAAAGACAATTACCTAGCTAAATGCAAAGATGATAAAACTGACACTGAATCTAATGAAGACATTGAGATGGTCTTTGTAGTACTGAAAGATGATTTAGATGATGATGAAGAAAGGTATGTAGAAACAACTCTCATATATAAAGTTAGTAAAAATGATGTTTGGATCATAGATAGTGGATACACTCATCATATGACCGGTGAAAAGTAGAAGTTTGAGACTTTTGAGTACTACAATGGTGGATCAGTAAGAATGGGTAATGATACACCTTGTCCAGTTAAAGGTAGAGGAACAATAATGTTGAATAACCAGATAAAATGTGAAAATCCTTATTGGGTAAATGGATTGAATTATAATCTATTGAGTGTTTCTTAGTTGAATAATTCAGGTCATAGAGTAGCATTTGAAAATAAGAAGGAAAATATCTTCAATAAATCAGGAAATCTGATTGGTAACAGTGAGCAGACAAAAGGTAAGTTATTCTATCTGAATGGTACTGACACCACTTGTTTGATTGCTACAAACAGAGACATATGGTTTTGGCACAAAAGATTGTGTCATGTGAACTTTGACAACATGATAAAAATAGGCAAAAAGAGGAATGTCAGAGGCTTACTGACAATGACCAAGCCTGGCAACATCATCTATAAGAATTGTGAAAAAGGTAAGATGAAAAAGTCTAGTTTTAAAAGAAAAACCCATAAATCTAATGCTATTCTAGAATTAATCCATACTGATTTATGTGGACCAATGAGGACAAAGAGTTATTATGGAGATAGATATTGTATTCTATTTGTTGATGACTTTTCTAGAATGATGACATTTATGTTTCTAAAAGATAAATCATAAGCATTTAAGATGTTTAAATGATACAAAGAAATGGTTGAGAAGCAACATGGAAAGGAGTTAAAATGCTTAAGATTAGATAGAGCAGGGTGTTGGTTGTATTTCATGTTTTTTGCTGTCATGCTTATTCCTTGCCCTCCCCTCTGAAAATTTTTAGGTGCTCATGCTTATTCCTTGCCAAATTGTCAAAAACCCTGCAAAAATCCTAAACCCTAGCAACCAAGTATTAAATGATGCATTTTAAACCCTTAGCCATGTCTTTCTATTTCCTCGTTACCTTTTTCCAAGTCACTAAAGGCATGTGCTATATAAAAAGGTTAAGTCAGGTCGCTTGATCGCATAACCAGAAACGAATATGCCAAAACATCTCCCGACCTTGCTTTTACCTTGTGTCGCATATTCTCGTTAAGAAATGGAATATTCCCTCAGTGTATCAAGAATTAGCGATCTTTCTTTGGTCGGGTTGTCGCTTGATTCCATGATATAAAGCTTTAAAAGAACGGGACCCACCTTCAGTCGGGTGATCGCGAGAAGATTTTGAAAGTCAAAGAAATGTCTCCCGACCTTGCGCTTTCTTCATGTCGCATGGTCGCTGGATCAGCTTGGTCAAACAGTTAAGGCTTTTCTTCAGTCGCGTGGTCTCGTGATATTTGGTGGTTAGTGGATAACAGTCCCGACCCAGCGACTAACGGTTTCATGTTAAGTGATTTTACTCAGTCGAGATGTCGCCAGATCAGAGGGATGACTCAGACTTCCAGAATGCATAAAGTGGACGAAGTAATAGATGACATCTGTCACAGACCTAGTGGTTGTCGGGAGGTCACCAGATGAAGAATAGGGATCAAGCGATCAGGAGACTAAAGTCATTTTGCCTTCAGTCGCGAAGTCTCCTGATATTTTAAGGGTATGTGAAATTCTAAGGCGATTAAAAGACAGCCATTCGATGAAAAAGTGAAAGGATCTAATGGTGGTTGCTAAGTCTGGTGATAAAAGTGCCCCAGGGAGAAAGTCCTTCTGACTAAGTGATTAAGGTATGTCGCGAATTCGCTGAAAACAGAGAAAGGGTACCTTTTCAGTAAAAGATTAAGTTATGTCTATCACCTGACTCAGCGACTAAGTGTTGTCGTGAAGTCTTGAAAAGAGAAATGAACATCCAGTGACTTGGCGATTAAAATGAAATGTTAACTGCAACGGCTTGTCGCGTAGTCTGGAGAAGATGGATGAGTTAAGGTTAACTCCCCGCGACTTAGATTTTTGCATAGTCGCCTGATCGCTGGAAAGGCTTGGGTTACCTGAGGTAAAGGAATTACGTGGTCGCCTAATCTAATGATCAGACCATGGTTAGGGAAATATGCTCACGACAAGGAGACTTTATGAGGTCGCAAGGTCACCAGATAAACAGGATCTATAAAAACGGTGCCAAGTGGATGACGTGACAGAGGAGATCAAGCCGACGGCCAATCAGATATAAGAATTTTTGATTACTGTGTATAGAAGGTAGCTGAGATGTATGACAGAAGGTGAATCAGAGAGTGCCATGTCAGCTGTCTTAACCATTTTGTGATTGCGCCAAAATTCTCATGATTTAAATTTGATTTCCTGTCACCTCGCGTAACTACGGCTAG
>MU228390.1:359305-371298 GCA_018584345.1 Thuja plicata | reverse complement strand
AAGATTATGATTTGTATGGTTAAATCCTGTATATGATTATGCTTGATCATTTACAAGGTATTTTATAAAGTTGGTTCAGTAAAGATACATGACAAATCAGTGTCCACAATAACAAATACTGTGATAAGAATAATCTTTCAAGGTAAAACCTGCCTGAGTATATGTGGAACTCAAAAATGAGGAAGGACCTTATCCAGTCCTTAGCAATTAGGCTTTTCTTTTCTCTGAATCAGGAGTAGAAGGTACAAGGTTCACATAGACATTTCAAGCATTGTGATTCATACAAGAAAAATCCCTAACATAGGGGAATTTATTTCAGATGAATTCACTAAATTTTGAAATGAGAATGGAATCAAAAGATAGGTCTCTACACCAAGAACACCACAAAAAAATGGAATTGCTAAAAGAAGGAACAGATCCATAGTTGATTGTGCAAGGACACTAGTGACAAAGAAAGGTATCACCCAAATCTTCTAGAGGGAAGCTATTAGTACTGTTGTTTACACATTGAACAAAGTACAATTGAAGAAGGACACCAAGAAGACACCCTATGAGCTTTGGTATGGTTACACACCCAATGTAAGTTACTTCAAAATCTTTGGTAGTCAATGTTATATCTTAAAATATGATAGAAATGGAAATATTGACTCCAAGAGTGATGAAGGAATCTTCCTAGGTTATTCCACAAAAAGCAAGGCTTATAAATGTCTCAATAAAGCCTCTAACAAAATTGTTGAAACTAAAAATGTAAAGATAGATGAATTTGCAGAGAAGAATGGAAAGGAAAGAACTAAAGAACTAGAGGACTACATTAGGTTTTATTACAATGAAGAACCTGGCACTCTACCCAACCAATAATGTAGAGTTCCTGAGCAACAGATCATTGCACCCGACCATCAGGCTGCAAATACTGACAATTAGGATAATGCTCAAAATGATGCACCAAATAATGGAGAATAGAATGAAGAACAAAATGATGATCATGATGATAGACAAAGGATTGAACCTATACTTGCAAGATATGTCAAAAGGAATCATCCATAGGACCAAATCATAGGAGACAAGAAGGCTGGCATGAGAACCAGAAGTAAGTCTCTAAATACAAGATGTCTTATTTGTGATTATGAGCCCAAATCTATCAATTTTGCACTAGATAATGATGAATGGATAAGTGCTATGAATGAGGAAATTGAGTAGATAGAGAAAAAAAATACATGGACACTTGTACCAAGACCAGATGACAAGAATGTCATTGGTACAAAATGGATATTCAGGAATAAGCTGAATGGGAATGGAGAAGTCACCAGAAATAAAGCAAGACTAGTATGCAAGGGGTATGCACAAGAAGAAGGAATTGAATATGGAGAGACCTTTGCACCCATTTCTAGGCTAGAAGGAGTAAGAATATTACTTGCTTATGCTACATATAAAGGCTTCAAGGTATATCAAATGGATGTCAATTCTGCATTCCTAAATGGAATACTTGAGGAAGAGGTATACATTGAGCAACCAGAAGGGTTTGTTGATCCAGACAAGAGAAACATGGTATGTAGACTTCAAAAATCCTTGTATGGATTGAAACAAGCACTCTGAGCCTGGTATGAAAGACTTTATTCCTATCTTATAAGTATTGTATTTGTAAGGACTAGTGAAAATAATAATCTTTATTTGAAGGAAGATACTGATGCTAACATTTTGATTGCTGAAATATTTGTTGATGATATCATATTTGGAGGCAATGATATGCTATACAAATCATTTTCTAATGAGATGAGAAAAGAATTTGAGATGTCTATGTTTGGAGAGATCAAGTTCTTTCTTGGTCTGCAGATCATGCAACAAGATGAAGGTATTTTCATTACACAATCCAAGTACATCAAAGAAGTACTAAAAATATTCAAGATGGAAGAATCCAAAGCAGTAGGAACAATCATGGCAAGTGGATGCAAAATGACAAAGGAGGACAAGTCATCAGAGGTAAATAAAACTTTGTATAGATCAATGATTGGAAAACTCATGTATGTTGTACATACTAGACCAAATATTGCACATGCATTAGGAATAGTTTCTATATTTTCTTCTAATCCTAGGGAATCACATATGACTACTATGAAAAGAACCCTAAGATATCTAAATAATACCGAGGAATATGGCTTATGGTATAAAAGAGAAGGCAAATTTGAACTTAAGGTTTTTATCGACGCTGATTGGGCTAGAAATATTGATGACTGAAAGAGCACAACTGGAGGAGCATTCTTTCTGGGTGACATACTTGTCACATGGATCAGCAATAAGAAAGGATGCATCTCTCAATCTATTGTAGAAGAAGAGTATGTTTCTGCTACTACAAATTGCTCAAATATTGCATGGACTAAACAGTTACTAGAAGGTATGCATATGCAAATTCTAGAACAAGTGATTATATATTGTGACAATAGTAGTGCAATAAAAATTTCCAAGAAACCAGTCATTCATGCTAAAAAAAAGTATATTTCCATCAAGTATCATTATTTGAGAGAACAAGTTCTGGCAAAGGAAGTGATACTTGAGTATGTGCAATCAAAGGAACAATTGGCCGATATCTTCACCAAGCCACTACCCAAGGATGCATTTGAATACTTAAGAAAGAGACTAGGGGTCAGACACTTGTCCACTAGTCATTAAGATGACTAGAAGGTTGCATTAGCCTACATACTATCTAAATATCATTCATGTTGATGCAAGAAGAGAGCTGGATTTCAAAGATAAATCTATATACAGCAAGGTATTTATCTACTCTGAGCAACAAAAAATTTAGCGATGGATTGGGAAATTCAAGGAATATATTATGGATAGAAAGGATCCATTTGGAATTAATGTCAAAGGGAGAGATTTATCTCATTATCATACAGATAAAAGGGAGAGATAGTCTATCCATTATCAGAGTGAAATCATATCCATCACAGTATCCAAAGGGAGAGAAGAAATCAGGAAAGGGAGATTACATACAATGACAAAGAACATAAAAATTAGAGAACAGTCAAAGGGAGAGAATTTGACACAAGGAGAGAACACATCACATCATAGAAAGAAAGATTCTACATATAGCCAGTAAAGTGATTGAAGATAGACATAAATCTACAAGAATAAAATCAAAGCTATTTGAGCTTACCAAAAGCCAGACATATGTATAGTTACATTAGGAAAGCATGATGAAACTGTATATTTCATATTGTATTAGCAATAGTATAGTATGATAATTTAGTATGTTGCCATCAATGCCAAAGGGAGCGATTGATGATATGTAACTAATTAAATATTTGAAGATGTTAAGTTGATGATCATGCAAGGCATTAAATTAGTTAATGTATTGTATTATTATTGATGTCAACTTAATGTAATATGTATGGTCATGGAGATATTACCAAAGACTTCAAAGAACTCATGAATCAAGGCTATGCTATCAGAAATGCATACAAGTAAAGTATTCACTAAGTGACTGTATACACTAATGGAGTACACCCGAAGGCCAGAGTAAAAGAACAAAGTCACAGTGTTACTAGACGAGCAAATGCACAACATTACAGACCAGTAGAGTTACATTGTTGCTTGACGAGCAAAGAACATAGTAACTTGATGGAAGGAAATATAGTGTTTCTCGATGGATGGAGATCCTGAAGAAAACTAAAGTCACACTGAAAGAACAGTCAGTTATCACCAATGACTAACTGAAGTGTTGACCGACAGAACAAAGAATTCAAAAAATGACAAAATGCTTAGCTATCAAGAGCTAAAGATAGAGTTAACAGATACTTATCATTTTTTAAATCATCCAGATAAAGCCAAAGATAAGTAATTGATTTAAAGATTCTTTGTCTAGTTGGAAAGAAGATCTCTATGAGACCAGAATGAAGATTTGTTTTAAATCTATTGGCAACTATTGTTGAACATGCCAAGATCAAGAAAGCCAAGAAATGAGGAAATCATGTCTATAAGAGACAAACCCAATTCATTATGAATTGTGGGGTGAACAAAAGAGAAGAGGGAAGATGCTAAAGGAAATCTGAAGGAGAAGAAATTCTTCTTTTAGTTTTGATCAAAAATCTAAGGATAGAGCTAGATTCTGTAGACACTGATGAACAGTGAGACAAGCATCACAGAGAAGAACAAGTGTGGAGAAAAGGTATACTTGATTATACTGATCAGAAAGGTAATGGAATTACAATAGATCTGAAAAAATGCAATTTAGTTGTATTTATGAATAGATCATTAGTGTTTATGTTTAACCATTGAAGCATAAAGTCTCTTAACCGAGCAAGACTTAAAAGTCTCTACAATTGAGATACATCCCAAGGAGTATCAAAAATTTTGATCATGAAAGTAGCATTGGATATGCCTGATACCTATTTATAGGCCAAGTGAGTATTTGATCAAGGATGGTAGCATTAAATTCCATATACTAGATGAAAAACTATCTTTTAAATCCTCTAACAAGGTCACACCTAATAGTGTGTTTGTAACCTTTAACAGGGTTGGCTCCTAACAGGGCTCACTTCAGAAGAGTGAAAATTTGGGGTACCGGTCCTAGTGGATTTTCCCCTAACAGGGTTTCCACATTAAAAATCCATGTGTTATGTGTGTATGATTCATTTCTTTATTGTTTTGCATCTCACATAGTTAATTCTGGATTGATCAGTATACTCTACATATTTACTGTGTTTTGGTAAATAGATGTCTGCTTATCGATAATCACACAGAAGAAATGTTTACAAAGAAATCTGACAAGTAGTAAATTGTTGTTAGTATTTCAAGACATACATCTTGTAGGACAGAAGATAACTAGAGGCATAATCTATGTTTATAAGTTTAAAGGGTTGATTTAAGGATTAATTTTTAAGGCACTGATTCACCCCCCTCTCAATTATTACTAACACTGGTATGATTTGCACTAGCTAAAAAGTCTGAAATCAAACTTATGCCAGTGTGTATGGTGCTAAATGTTAAGAAAAATGTAGTTGGAAGCTTAAGTTTAAATTTAAAGAACTAGAGATGTGTCCAATCCACCTTTTTTTCTTAAATGATTTTGGTATGAAGGTTGCAATCTGAAATCAGCAAGTTAAAATTCATGGGATATTGCTTTCTCTACATTTATACCAAAAAACACAAATGTAATGCTTCATTCCACCATGGATTTTGAATTTAGAATAGTTGTAGATGCTTCTAAGTATTTATTTTAGGGAGAAAGTAATGAATGTTTGAACTTTTATATCTTGATATGAGCTCGATTTGCAGCATTGTTGGAATGATGAATCAGAAAATTAGATCCCACCATTGATTTATATTTAAAATAAAGAGGGTGTCAAAGAAATAGATTAAAATAGATTTTGTAATTTTAATCAATGATGATGAATTATGAACTGTGATTTAAAATGTTGATAGTAAAATTGTAAGTATGGTCTTTTGCAAAAGGCTGAAATGGATGTTTTCAATAATTTATTTTCACGAGACACAGCAATCTTTAAGATCCTAGGATATCAAATGATGTTATCATGTATATAAATTTCAATTGAAAAAATATTCAGATTAAGTCTAACTGGCATCTAGGTGAAAGGATCTGATAGTTGAGCACATTAACTTCACGCTTCTCAAAATCAAAAATTTCAAATCACTCATTTTTTTACAACTTACTTAGCAAGTCCCCTACTTATAACTAAGGTTTCAGAGCCATGTCATCAAATATGATACCATCAAGATGTTATTTTGTCTGGCTTAAACTTTAACACTCTTGAATGAATGAAAGTTTTTAATAACTCTACTATGGGACCCACGGATAGTCAACAAACAAAAAAGGAAAGAAAAACCCAAAAAAAAGGCTCCCACAAACTAAATCTATTTTTTCTTCTGCAACTTGGATCTTCTTCTTTGTATCTCAGTTCGGAATTTTGCAACCCTTCAACATTGATTTTATTAGAACTCCCCTCTATAATAGATCAAGTTGGAGTTCAACTTTCCATGTTTCAAAGCAAAGGAAATAAGGTTACCTTCCTATATCATATATAATCAATACATATGGTACATTTTGTCTCTCTATAATGGTTCTTAATTTTTTATCCTAGTTGCATCTCCTAGAATTGCTTGGTTGAGCCTCTTTTAAATTAATTTATACATTCTTTTCTTTTAATTAGTATCTATGCATTAAAAAGAAAAAAGAAAAAAACATACAATAAACCATTTTGCTATAAACTAGTCTTAAGAATATCAAAAGATCAAACTAGCATCACTAAACATTTTTGCATCTAAAAACATGAATCAGAATGAATCATAGGAAATTCATTTTGGAATCCAATTTCGATACGTTTCATTCTTGAAATCACCTGATTCAGCAACTTAGCTATAAGCTATTTTATTTATTTTTATATTTTATGGAATGGAGAAATTAATATCTTAGAGAAGAGGATAAAGTGAAACTCTCTATGAAGAATGGACTGGTGCAAAAGAAATGAGACATAATATTATGTAGATACAGTCCTTCCAAAGATAAACTAATTAGTGGACTACCAAGTTGTGGAAGCTTTTGATTCATAAAATCAATATAAGGTATTGAAGCCTTTATAGTGAACCATGTCATTCATCTTCAGGGTATTCTCCCTCCAAAAGTAGACTGGTTGTTTACTAAGGAAAACCTAAGTTGCTCCCAAAGTTGTTCCTTGTTCCACCAAAATAGAAATGGTTACCCCAATCAGTGTTATAGTTAAAATTCATATTGTAATAGTTGTCATGGTCTATCATAGTAGACATCGCACCAATGGGTCTCAAGCTATTATCAGCACCACTAACTCTATATTATGAATGCAACTTGCTCTAGCAAATCCTTCATCTGGAAAACAACAACTTCCCATATGAGTGGAAGTATGCTTTCCTACCAACTCTGTATTTACCACCTCACCTCCCAATTACACCATGGTTGCATGATATGCAAGAAGAGTAAACAGTTTACAAGGTTAGTACCCCACCAATGTGCCATTTGCATACTCCATCCACCAGCTCCCATCGTTAGGATCCTGCCAAGAATTTCATCTTTATGTTAGAAAAAAATTAAAGTGGGAGGAGGATTATAGATGTAGGAACAATAAATTCCACATATAGGAAGATTCAATAAGAGATTGAAGTGTATATATTTCCATGATTCAACATAGTAAAATTGTGTTTGTAATTGTATATTTTGTGTTCATATAAGAATGTTTTTTTTGAAGGCATAGTTTCCATCTGTGTTATGATAAATAAGAAATAAAATTATGTTATACAATAAATTATATAATTTAATTCTTAGGACTTTTCCTCCCCATGCTACTAGCTATATATAAATTATGTATTATATAATTTATATAGACAAAGCCTAGAGATATCAATGCTTTAATTTTTAGATGTGATATCTCTAGGCTTTCTCTATATAATATATAATTTTTATATAGCTAGTAGCATTGGGAGGGGCAAGTCCTAAGAGTTAAATTATATAATTTTATTATATAAATGTTATTAGAAAATTTTCTTAAATTTTAGTATATATTTTATTTTATATAATTTAAATTCTTCAATTCCATATATCTAGTCAACTGAGATAAAAGCTTCTGCAACTGCAAAACAAAGAAAATCTAGTCATATAGAAAAAATCAAAAATCTAAAAAAAATCTTGTAATCAAACTATAAACAGAATTTATTTTTAATGAAACTACCTTTGGGCATATAATCTTCCAAAACAACACTAAAATCTTACATCCATTAAAGGTCATGTTTTGAGCTTTAATCCACACATCACTTCATTGCAAATGGGGAACCCTACTTTTTGGTGCGCTTGGTTCATTTTGGTGTTGGTTCTTGCATCGGTCTCCTAAAGTTCCTCCCATTTTAATGAGAAGTGAAGTCCCCAACCTAGTAATCCCTTGAATCATATCTATAAACATAATCACTTTGTAAAAAGAACTCCAAACAATAAGCAAAAAATTCAAATCTCTATATACAAATTTAGATCTGCAAGCAAGTTCAATTGTATCTTCATAAAGATAATTTACATAGCTACAAAGTGATCTAACACATCAATTACACAATTAAAAATATTCATCTAATAACATAGAAGACTATGATAGATTGATGATTCCATTTTCCCTACCACAACACATAGTCAATGAAATTCCAACTAAATGCTAATTATTTTAGCATTTGATTTCTTAGTATTCAAATTTAAAAAAAAAAACAAATAATCCCAACTCAAGAGTACTATTTATTGCATCAACAAAGAATTCCAATTTTAAAAGGAATAAGCCAACAACCTCCTAAATTTCCCACAACTATACCGCTTAAATACATTATGCCTCCTTTAAACTCTATCAATCTGTAGCCAAGAAAACCAAATATGTAATCACAAGCCTAAATCCCATGATGATCTTCAAACAAGTACAAAGAAGAGATCTTCAGAAAATGGGCATCATGTTTTACTAGCCATACTAGTTTGGATTTATTTGAAGTAGGGGGTGGTGGTGATGTACTTCTCCTAACTAATTTCACATTGCCCTTCAATTTCCTGTGTGAAGAGTCCCCAAACAATAACAATTAAAGTACTTGACATGATTAATTTTCTCCTCACAGTCCAAATGTAAAATGGGCAATGAGGATTCATACTTTTGATCCACCAATTCTTCAGAGCACAAATGTAAAATGGGCATTGATCCTTCTCCAATGCAATCATAAAGATACAACTCTGAATTATATTAGATTTACTATTGAATTGTTTTAGAATTTGATTATATGATTATATGAAATCTCTACCATTCAGATGATGATAGATTATACAATATGATCTAAAATGTTGATGTAAATAAATAAACAAATAAGCACAATCAAAATTAGAAATACTATAAAAAGTAAAATATATTAGAGATATTAGTTTTTACAAACTATATATATCTTGCAATCTCAGAAATTCAAACACAATCAATCCCAAAAATTCTTGCAAATAGTATATATCTTTGTGTTGTTTCTGAATTTGATTGTATTTATTTATTGCATTTTCTTTCTATTGAATTCTCTAACATTCTGATAATAGATCATAAAATATTAATAGATACCATCAAAAGTAAAAACAATGCAGAAAAAGAAATATAAAGAATATATTATGAAAATCTATGGAAAAATTATAGAGAAACACAAAGAAGGGGTTCGAGTTGTATCAATTGGTGCAATCATGGATTGCAAAAGCATGAATTCTATAAACTAGCAGGGCCATATGCTTTGCAATCCATTCATCATAATGCTATGCCAGCTATCCAGCCTTAGACTTTTATTTATATTCAAAAAACCCTCAACAACTGTATATTTCTGTCTTTAATACATTTGTTCTTTCTAAAACATAGTTGACTTAGATTCCTTGATTTTTGTTTAGTTAATATAAAACTTGTTTGTTGAATTTTCAATTTCAGATCCATCAATTGGAATAATCTTGTAATATTTTATTATTTCTTATTATATACAAAATGTTAGTAATAACTAAGAGGGGGGGGAGTGAATCAGTGGCCTCAAATATATTTCAATAATCAACCTTCAAAACTTTGTACCACAATATTTTATCTCTAGTTATCTTCAGTCCTTCAAGATGAATGCCTCCAAATACTTATATCAATTTACTACTGATCAGAATGCTTTGTAAAACCTTCTACTGTATGTTTACCAAAAATTAGTCTGTTAATTTACCAATAGACAACAAATTATTTAGAGTATACCAATCAATCCAATAAAGTTATGTGAAATGCAAAACACTAAAGTAATGACTCATAGACACATTGACACATGGCTTTTTAACGTGGAAACCCTATTAAGGGAAAAACCACTTGGGACCGGTAACCTAAAATTTTCACTCTTCTGAAGTGAGCTCAGTGAAGAGCCAACCCTGTTAAAGGTTACAAACAAATTGTTAGGTGTGACCTTGATAGAGGATTTAAAAGTTTAGTCTGTCACTTAGATATTTGGCATCTCATGCTACCATCTTTGATCAAACACTCACTTGGCCTATCAATTGGTATCTGGCATCTCATGCTATCTTCATGATCAAAAATTTTTATACTCCATTGGATGTATCTCAATATAGAAAGGATCTTTAAATCCCTCTTTGTTAAGAGACTTTCTAAATCAATGGTTAAACTGAAACAGTATGATCTGTTCACATATACAACTTATACTTGCAGATTTTTAGATCTATTGTAATCTCATAAAATTATCTGATCAATATAACTTTGTTTATACATTTTCTCCACTTTGATTTTTCTTGGTGATGCTATGATCTATTGCTCGATGTCCACATAAAACTTTAGCTCTTTCCTCAGCTTGATTGATCAACACTTAATGAAGTTCCTCTTCCTCAGTTTCTCTTTAGCATCTTCTTTTGATTCTATCCCCACACACAATTTGCAATGAATTGAGTTGTCTCTATATAGACATGATATCACCATTATTAGGTTCTTGATTTTCCTTAACTTGACGTGATCCATAATTCTTGCTAATTAGATTTAAAGAAAAACTCATAATTTATCTTACTAAGATCTTCTTTCCAACTAGACAAATCAACTTTAAATCATTTACTTAACTCTACCTTATCTTGTCAGTGAAAACAATGATAACAACTAGTTAAGTCTATGTTTAGCTCTGGCTGCTAGATATTTTGTTGTTTGTGAACTCCAGTTATTTTTAGTTTTAACTCTCTGATAGTGTCGGTCAATACTTCAGTTCCTTCGGGCTTCTCCATTGGTTTACACTATCTTTCTAGCTATCGCATATGCTTGTGATTCTGCTTGTCGGTAATGCTCGTCGGTTTTCTTGATCAAGCATCACTGTGACTTGACTGTCACTGATCTCTATTCGTCGGGTTCCACTGACCATTGGTGTTTGAATTCACATTGTGAATACTTGTCTTTTATGCATTACAGAAAGAATAATATTTTTCTCTTTGATTCTCTCAATTCTTTGACACTTTGTATATAACCAATTAGATTATATAAAGTTGACATCAATGAAAATACAACCCATTAACTAATTTAATATCTTGCATTATCCTTCTGCATTTTGTTGATCAACTTAACATTTGAAAACATTCAATTAGTTACATGTCATATGTCATGCCCAAAAGTTGGGCAAAAACACACGAACAAAAATTTTTAAATAATGTATTAAAACGGGATACTAAAACTACACAAGGGTAACACATGCACGCAAAATGGTGTAAAAGGATAAATGGAACCAAAAAAGGTCTCAAGGAGAGGAATATCTTTCACAGCTATCCTAAAGGATGTCTAAGCTCCAAACTGGAACTTCACGCAAACCGAGGAAGTTGACCAAAAGTCAACTATGTCTAGAATTACATGAGGAAGTGTCACTAGGGTCCACTAAGTGCTAAGGAAGTCAAAGGTGCACAAAATGAGATAGCTGACCAAAAAGTTAACCCATGTTGACCAAAAAGTCAACTATCTCTGAAAGGCTCGAAACTGAAACCCTAGGGTCTAGAGGCCGTAAGGAGTACCGGGTTCCAATATCGAGACCAACGGACAAAGTTTGACCACGGTTGATAGAAAGTCAACCATGCATGAAAATGGTCAAAGGTAGCGATAATGCCTCTAAAAGACGTATATCGCAAAGCTAAGGGGTTGTGATGACCCCCTTATCGATAAAATGATATCTGGGTTTGAAATAAATTTTACGATCAAGTAATGCTTTAAGAGTATCTTAAATTAACCGTATTCCCTTAATAATTTAATTTAATTGAAATTTAAGAGAAAACTAATTTAGTCTTCCTAATACTATTCTAGTAACAATTAAATCTATTTAAAAAAAAAACAATGCAATCAACAATGATTTTAGCATTTTTATTTTTAAAAGAAAATATCTTATATCCGTAAAACTTATAAATAAATATATATGTAACACCTAAATTAAAAGGATTATCCTTAACATTTAAAATATCATAATATTAA
>MU228390.1:339934-357307 GCA_018584345.1 Thuja plicata | reverse complement strand
AACCAAACCACTTCCTAACCCTCCAAAGGTAAAGTCAAATGAAACATGGGTAGAAGAGAGAGTGAGGTTAACCAAAGTCACACTCCTCTTCCAAATTCGCTCAAAGATGAAAATGACACTTAAAGGGGGTAATAAATGAGTTTATAGGCTCATTAATGACAGAAAATGACCCCTAACCCATAGGGTACCAAGTTGGGTGACTAAAACTGACCCCGGTTACCCTCTAGGTGTCCAAAAGACCCTCTAAAACTTACCCTGAAGTTAACCTACGAAATTCTAAGTCAAAGAAATTCTAGAAACTTCTAACCCTGGGGGTAAGCATGGGTAGTACTCAAAGATAACCTTAGTTAACCCTTGACTTACCTTGGTTTCCCTTTACTAGCCATGTCCATAATTAAATTATAACATTTGCCAAATTTGGCACATAAAATTAAAACATTAGACATGACTTAATAACATGAACATTTACTAATTTAATAACATACATGCAAACCACGTTTATTAAATAAACACATAACAATGAGGTCCATGTCTCTTTATATAGACAGGACCTTGGTATGCACAGGTATACACATAGGTTCCAGTACTGGGTCCCCGATTTAGATCCATGGTCAACTCTTCCTGCACACTCAATGCACACATCAGTAGATCCAACACAACATGATATGAAACATAACATAACGTCAATAATATATATAAGAATATAAACCACATTGAATTTAAAAATAAAATATCCTAGCATCGGTTTCCTAAACCATTTTCATCATATTACATTCATACATTTAGATCCATATAAAACATCAACATAAGTTGGGACTAAATCAGAACAGAAACATCACAAAAGTACCCTGATTATAAAATCAGGTGCTGAATATATAACACAAGATTCCACCGATCCTCAAAAGTACAAAAAGTCTCTCTGATAGTCAAAGTATGTCAAAGCATAAACTACTGAAAGCATGAAAACAAAAATAGTAAACTATAACAGTCTAGTGTAGGTCTCACATCATCAATCTCTCCCTTTGGCATTGATGGAAACATACTAAATCATCATACTATACTAATACTAATACAATATGAAATATATAGTTTCATCAAGATTTCCTAATGTAACTATTTACAAATGTTTGGCTTTCAGTAAGCTCAAAAAATAGCTTAGATTTGTTTCTTGCAAAGTGGTTGTCTTCAATCTTTAATCCCTTCTTTGGATAGATGTATCGTCTGATTTATTTTTTATGATATGTGCTCTTTACAACATTCTTTCTCTTTGTCTAAACTATCTCCCTTTGTTGCTTCTCTCCCTTAGATGGATATTTCATGTGTAATCAATTTCCCTCCTTTTGATAATGTGATCATCTCTCCCTTTTCCTTTATGAAGGATAGAAGATCAACTCTCCCTGTATGATAATGAGATATTTCTCTCCCTTTGACAATAATACCAGACAAAAATACTTCTTTATTTATCATCTATATCATGTTTCATCTCTTTGCATAATATATTCCTTGAATTTCCCTATCCATCAGTAATACAATGTCTCTTATTTTCGGTGTAAAATTGTCCCTTGTTGTGTGCAAATGTATTTGTTTTTGTCCTCTCATTTTTTGCATCAACATTACTAATCTTCAGATTTGGTATAGGTTGATGCAACCTTCTAGTCAACTTATTGACTGATAGACAAGGGTTGGACCCCTAGTCTCTGTCTCTGGTACTCAAAAGTATACTTCTACAATGGCTTGGTGAATATATCAGCTAAGTGTTCCTTTGATTGAACATATTCAAGTGTCACTTCCTTTGCTTGTACCTATTCTCTTAGATAGTGATACTTGATAGAAATATGCTTAGTCTTAGCATGCATGACTAGATTTTTAGAAATGTTTATTGCACTGGTATTATCACAGTAGATAATTACTGGTTCTAGAGTCTTCATATTCATACCTTCCAGTAATTGTTTGATCCATGCAATATTTGAGCAATTTGCAACAACAACCACATACTTTGCTACCATAGTAGATTGAGAGATGCATCCTTTCTTCTTTCTTATCCACATGAAAAGTATGTCACCCATGAAGAATGCTCCTCCAGTTGTGCTCTTTCGGTCATCAATTTTTCTAGCCCAATAGGAATCTATATAGACTTGTAGCTCAAATTTCCTTCCCTTTTGTACCATAAGCCATAGTCCTCGGTGTTCTTCAGATATCTAAGAATTATTTTCACAACATTCATATGTGAACAACATACATCAGTTTTCCAATCATTGATCTATATAAGGTTTGGTTTACCTCATTTGTCTTGTCTTCTTTTGTCAGCTTGCATCTATTCACCATTGGTGTTCCAACTGGTTTGGAATCTTCCATCTTGAATATTTTCAACACTTCCTTGATGTACTTTGACTGAGTGATATAAATTCCTGCATCTTGTTGAAGAATCTGTAGACCAAGAAATAGTTTGATCTCCCCAAACATAGACATTTCAAATTCCTTGATAATTTCATTAGCAAAGGATTTGCATAATAATTCATTTCTTTCAAAAATTATATCAACAACAAAAATTTCAGCAATCAGAATATTACCATCGGTATATTATTTTAAGTATAGATTGATATTTTCACTTGTTTTAAAAAAATTTATGCTAATGAGATATGAGTGAAGTCTTTCATACCAGGCTCTAGGTTCTTGTTTCAATCCATAAAAGGCTTTGTGTAGTCTACATACTATGTTTCTTTTGTCTATATTTACAAACCCTTTAGGTTGTTCAATGTATACCTCTTCTTCAAGTATTCCATTTAGGAATGCAGATTTGACATCCATCTGGTATACCTTGAATCCTTTAAATGCATCATAAGTAAGTAAGATTATAAATCCTTCTAGTGTAGCAATGGGTGCAAAGGTTTCACCATAATCAATACCTTCTTCTTATGTATATCCCCTACATACTAATCTTTCTTTGTTTCTAGTGACTTCTCCATTCTCATTCAACTTATTTCTAAATATCCATTTGGTACCGATGACATTCTTGTCATCTGGTCTCGATACTAGTGTCCATGTATTGTTCTTCTCAATCTGTCCTATCTCTTCATTCATAGCACTGACCCATTCTTCATTTTCAAGTGCATTGTAAATAGATTTAGGCTTAAAACCACAAAGTAAACATCTTGTGTTCAGTGACTTACTTCTTGTTCTTGTTCCATCCTTCTTGTCTCCTATGATTTGATTTTGTGGATGATTTCTTTTGACATAATTGGCAAGTTTCAGTTCAGCTTTGTGTTCATCATTTTGATTGTCTTCTTCACCTTCATTTTCATCTCCATTGTTCAGAACATCATTTTGAGGATTATCTTGGTCATCAGTAATTGCAGCCTGATGCTCGGGTACAATGTTCTAATGATTGGGAGTGACACAGTTTTGCTCAGGTAGAGTGTCAAGTTTTGTATAAATAAACTTGTTGTAGTCCTCTGGTTTCTTTTTTCTTTCCTTATCATTCTTTTCTACAAAGTCATCTATTTTTACATTTGCACTTTCAATGATTTTACTAGATGACTTGTTGAGAAATTTATAAGCCTTTCTTTTGGTTGAATACCCTAGAAAGATTCCTTCTTCACTTTTACAATCAAGTTTTCCATTTCTATCATCCTTGAAAATATAACATTGACTACCAAAGATCCTGAAGTAACTTACATTGGGTGTATGACCATACCAAAGCTCATATGGTGTCTTATTTGTGTCTTTATTCAATTGTACTCTATTTAAGGTGTAGATAGCAGCACTAACAACTTCCCTCGAGAAAGTTTGAGTGATTCTTTTATCAATCATCAATGTTCTTGCACAGTCAACAATTGATCTGTTTCTCCTCTCAGCAATTCCATTTTTCTATGGTGTCCTTGGTGTAGAAACCTTTCTTTCAATTCCATGCTCATTTCAATTGTCAGTGAATTCATCTAAAGTAAATTCCCCTCCTCTATCTGACCATAAGCATTTTAGTTTCTTTTCACTTTTTTTTCCTACCATTGCTTTGTACCATTTAAACATCTTAAATGCTTCTGATTTATCTTTTAAAAACATGACTGTCATCATTCTATAAAAATAATCAACAAAGAGAATAAAATACATATCTCCATAGTATCTCTTTTCCTCATCTGTCCACATTGATCTATATGGACTAACTCTAGAATTAGAGAAGATGTATGGGTTTTACTCTTGAAATTACATTTTTTCATCTTACCTTTTTGACAATTCTTGCACATGATATCTTCTAGCTTAGTCATTGTCGGTAAGCCTCTAACATTTGTTTTTTTTATTATCTTTATCATGTTGTCAAAGTTCACATAGCACAATATTTTGTGCCACAACCATATGTCTTCATTTCTAGCCATCAAATAAGTGGTGTTAATGTTATCAAGATAGAAAATGTTACCTTTTGTCTGCTCACTGGTACCAATCAACCTTCCTGATTCATTGAAGAGCTTTGCCTTCTTATTTTTAAATGATACTCTCTAACCTGAATTGTTCAACTGAGAAACACTTAAAAATTTGTAATTCATTCCTTTAACCCAGAAAGAATTTTCATATTTAATCAAGTTATTCAACATTATGGTTCCTTTACCTTCAACTCGACAAGGTGTATCACTACCCATTCTCATTGAACCACCATTATAGTATTAAAAAGTCTCAAAGTTTTGTTTATCACTGGTCATTTGGTGAGTGCAACCACTATCTATAATCCAGACATCATGGTGTAGGAGCACCAAGGTTAAAGGCAGGAGCAATGGAGTACACCAGGGTCACTGATGGATCCTTGGGAGGAGTGGAAGCCAAATGGCCTTGAAAGGTCATTAAAACTTGTAATAAGACCAAGCATGGTAAAGGAATGTTATTTGGATCATGTATTTATCCTATTGTAATCCAATCTTGATTGTAAGCCTTAATGGCATTGTTAAGCCTAAAAAGTACTCAGGGGTCACTAGGAATGGATTAACAATTGATCCTAGGTTAGGGGATTGGGAAGATGACCTATAAGGGTCTTAAGAGATGTAATAAGGCTATTAAAGCCTCTAAATGTTGCCAAAGCACTTGAATTTATAAAATATGGAATTTGCCTATATTCGCAAAATAAGCCTATAAGGCTCATTGGGGGTTAGAAGGTTAGTATGGTTAGAAAAATGTTATGTTGAACCTTTTGATATTCCTAGAAGGGGCATCTGAGTCATGTTATCAAGTTAACAACATTGGTTGTCAACTTGACAACACTATTTAATCATATTTTGTAAAGACAGTCAGTTTTAAGACTGTTACAGTCGGTTAGGCACTATTAGTAAGACAGTTTTAGATAGTTGCATTTGGTTTTTGTGGAGTTAGAAGTTATTTGTAAGTTCCATGTGAAGTGGAAATGAGGGAGAGTTGACTGGAAATGTAAGGACTTGAATGTGAAATGTTTTAATGTAATAAAGAACTAAATTTCTTTAAACTATCTACTAGCCACCCGTAAGGATACAGTCTGGTGTACATATTGTTAAACCTCCCATTTTCATGCTACATTGATAGAAGATATAGTATTTTTATGGTTTCCTAAGTTACATTTCATGGCATGCAAATTTTATGGTGTTTATGAAGTCTTAAGACCAAGAATCTTAATCTTAGTGTTGACTGTCCCAAACAGTTTAAGGGGTGAAACCACTAAGTTGGTTTGAAGATCAGTTAAGCACTTAGGTTCTCCCACTTTTTTTGACCACTATGGCTTGTGGGAGAAGCCTATCCATGTATTATAGGTGTCTTTTGGTGGTGTCATGTTTGCATTGAAGGAGAGAGATCTTTGATTGAGATAGAGTGTTGTTTGGGTTGTGTAGTGATTGCACCAGTCATGGTTGAAGGATACCCAAAGAAGGAAGAGGGTAAATGGTGATTAAAAATGCCTATATGGATGCATAGTAATGTGTTAGAACCTTTATTCGGGTTAATAGTTTCTAGTAAGGTAAGTTTCTCTAAGACCCTAGGCTTTTGACCCTAGAAACAAGGGTTTATTGAATTGGGAGTTTGGTGAATGGTAGGGCTTTATGAGTTTGAAAATAATAATTTTTGGAAGGTATAGGAATACTATTTCAAGTCCTTAAGTCCTAGAGATAAGAAGGGATAGGAGTTTCTTCTTTAAGCAACGGCTAATTAGGCCTAGGAGGAGGACTAGAAGGTGATGAAAGTGTTTACCAGTCAAAGGATGAGAGTTTGAGATTGTTATGGGTTTAAGAACGTAGAAAAGGGTATCTAAAAAGGTAGGTACTTTTCTATGTTCTTTGGGAAATTTGTGGGCAATTTATAGATTACTCTCTAGACAGGGCTACTAGGCAGGCTTAGAAGGGCTATTGTAAGAAATGGTGAAAGATGAATTGATTGGAGTGAATGGTGAGTTGGATCATGGTAGATAGACCATGTTAAGATGATCTATGGGGTTAGGATCAGGGTGAGAAGCTTGGTTGGAGTTTGGGTATGCTGGAGGTACTAGGTGCACTAGGTGACCTAGGATGGAGGTGGTGTAAGGGGAGATTGAGGAAATGGAAATAAGATAGTGAACTCATGAGCATAGTTGTGGAAGGTATCTACAAAGTCATAGAACTCTACTAGATCCTTGAGTGGGGTTAACTCCTTGAGTGGATTCCAAGTTGTTTGTAGAATTGTCGAGTTGAGTTAGTCTCCTTAGGGTGATAGTGGAGGGCTCTACATCAAGTGGTATCAGAGCCCAGAAAAAGGTTTGGGTTTGGAGTGAAGAAGATCTAAGATTTTGAAGACCAGGAGTCCTTTTTTGATTCTTGGAGTTGAATCATCCTCCGAGAGTGTTCCAAGGTGGTGACTTTATGTTGGATAGATCTTGGATTGAAGGAGAGTTCAAAGGTTTCTGATTGCAAGGAGATTTGATAATAGGTACAATGGTCATCATGGAAGAAAATGAGGATGGAAGATGCATTCATAGGTCATCCATATTAAGGACACAATGCAAATGCAGGGGTAAGGTATGCAAGGTTGTTGTTTCAAGTGGTTCCATTACTAATATTGTTTCAGATGAAATGCTTGACAAGTTGAATATAGAGAGGATAGCACATAGTACACCTTATAGAGTGTATGGAATGAATAATGATCAATGGATTGATGTCAAAGAACAAGCATATATTTCTTTCAGTATTGGTTCTTATGTTGATACTATTCTATGTGATGTTATGCCCTTAAGTGATTTTCATGTAATCTTGGGTAGATTATGGCAAGTTGCTATTAAGGCCTTGTATGATGGAAGAGAAAATACTTATGTTATTAACAAGAATGGAAAAGAGTTTTTGATGAGTTCACTACAGGATGATGAGATATCATGGGAAATGTCAAAGACATGGTTGATGGGAAGAAGAGAGTTACTAAGGTGTAAGGAACATGAAGACAATGAGAAAGTGAAGACTTGTTTGAGGAAGAGTGATGGTGCTTTGGACCAAGCAGCCATCAAGAATGAAGATAAGGTATGTGGTCCATATAGAGGACAAGAATAAAGGTTGCAGAAGATATGTTGCAAGAAGGAGAGTGAATATCATGGTAGAGGGGTTCAAGGATGTAGAACAAAGGTAAAGAATGAAGTTGTTGATGGAGACAAAGAGGAAGCAAAGCTTGATGAAGAAGGAATGATAATAGTGGGTACTATTTTGTGTCCATTGAAGATTGGGAAAAAAAATTTCACAAGGACAACAAAGGAAGAGAATGAAAATCTAGTCACCAAGGGAATGGTGAAAGGTAGAGAAGGAAGGAAAAATGATGATGAGAAGTTTCTGATAGAGGTAGGGGTATCTAGGCATGAGGAATCTGAAGATGAAGACATCATAAGGGTGAAGAGTCATGTGAAAACCAGTCCAAGAATGTGTATGGGGACAACCTATACTCGTATGAAGGTATTGTTTTGGTTTTTGATACTAAGTAAGGTTGTGTTGCAGGTGTATCCTCATGTGGTACATATTTATAGCATGGTAGACTTGACAAGGTTGTGTCAAAGCCACATAATGGTAGGACTGTGTTATGTCCTTTTCTTTATAATGATTTGGTCACTAGACCCAAAGCACAACAAGAAGAAAAGAAGATGTAGAAGGAAGGTACAGGGTATACACTTCCAAAAGGTATCTAAGAACATGGGAAATGAGTTTGAATAGAAAGATGCAAGCATGGCTAAGCATGGAAAAGAAGGTATAGTCACAAGGCATTCAAGAAGACAAGCAAGCATGGAGTATGCAGAGATAAAGTACAAGTGTGCAAGGGACTTGAGAAGACATGAAGATTCAGTTGGAAAAGTTTGTTTTTTAGAGCATTTCAAGAGGAATTGGAACAAATTCAAAGTTGGGAGTATGGTGCAAGAGCACCAAGGTCAAAGGTAGGAGCCATGGAGTACACCAGGGTCACTGATGGATCCTTGGGAGGAGTGGAAGCCAAATGGCCCTCAAAGGTCATTAAAACTTGTAATAAGACCAAGAATGGTCAAGTAATGTTATTTGGATCATGTATTGATCCTATTGTAATCCAATCTTGATTGTAAGCCTTAATGACATTGTTAAGCCTAAAAAGTACCTAGGGGTCACTAGGAATGGATTAAGGATTGATCCTAGCTTAGGGGATTGGGAAGATGACCTATAAGGGTCTTAAAAGATGTAATAAGGCTATTAAAGCCTCTAAATGTTGTCAAAGCACTTGAAGTGTTAAAATATGGAATTTTCCTATATTGGAAAAATAAGTCTATAAGGCTCAATGGGGGTTAGAAGGTTAGTATGGTTAGAAAAAGCTTATGTTAAACCTTTTAATATTCCTAGAAGGGAAATTTGAGTCATTTTGTCAAGTTGAAAACATTGGTTATCAACTTGACAACATTGTTTAATCATATTTTGTAAAGACAGTCAGTTTTAAGACTGTTACATTCGGTTAGGGGTTGTTATTAAGATAGTTTTAGATAGTTTCATTTGGTTTTCAGGGAGTTAGAAGTTATTTGTAAGTTCCATGTGAAGTGGAAATGAGGGAGAGTTGACTGGAAATGTAAGGACTTGAATGTGAAATGTTTCAATGCAATAAAGAACTAAATTTCTGCAAATTGTCTACTGGCCACCCGTAAGGATACAGTCTGGTGTACATATTGTTAAACCTCCCATTTTGATGCTACATTGATCGAAGATATATTATTTTTATCATTTCCTAAGTTACATTTTGTGGCATGCAAAGTTTATGGTGTTTATAAAGTCTTAAGACCGAGAATCTTAATCTTAGTGTTGACTGTCACAGATAGTTTGAGGGGTGAAACCAATAAGTTGGTTTGAAGATCAATTGAGAACTTAGGCTATCCCACTTTCTATGACCACTATGGCTTGTGGGAGAGGCTTATTGATGTATTATAGGTGTCTTTTGGTGGTGTCATGTTTGCATTTAAGGAGAGAGATCTCTGATTGAGACAAAGTGTTGTTTGGGTTGTGTAGTGATTGCACCAGTCATGGTTGAAGGATACCTGATAAAGGGAGAGGGTAAATGGTGATCGAAGATTCCTATAGTGATGCACGGTAAGGTGTTAGAACCTTTATTGGGGTCATGAGTTTTAGTTAAGGGTAGTTTCTCTAAGACCCTAGGCTTTTGACCCTAGAAATAAGGGTTTATTGAATTGGGAGTTTGGTGAATGGTGGGGCTTTAGGAGTTTGAAAATGTTGAGTTTTGGAAGGTCTAGGAATACTGTTTCAATTCCTTAAGTCATGGAGATAAGTGGGGATAGGAGTTGCTTCTTTAATCAAGTGCTAATTAGGCCTAGGATGAGGACTAGAAGGTGATGAAAGTATTCACCAGTAAAAGGATGAGAGTTTGAGATTGTTATGGGTTTAAGAACTTAGAAAAGGTTATCTAAAAAGGTAGGTACTTTTCTATGTTCTTTAGTAAATTTGTGGGCAATTTGCAGATTACTGTCTAGACAGGGCTACTTGGCAAGCCTAGAAGGGCTATAGTAAGAAATGGTGAAAGATGAACTTATTGGAGTGAATGGTGAGTTGGATCATGGTAGATAGACCATGTTAAATGATCTATGGGGTTAGGATCAGGGTGAGAAGCTTGGTTGGAGTTTGGGTATGGTGGAGGTACTAGGTGCACTAGTTGACCTAGGATGGAGTTGGTGCAAGGGGAGATTGAGGAAATGCAAATAAGATAGTGAACTCATGAGCATGGTTGTGGAAGTTATCTGAAAATTCAAATAAATCTTCTAGATCCTTGAGTGGGTTAACACCTTGAGTGGATTCCAAGTTGTTTGTAGAATCCTCGAGTTGAGTTAGTCTCCTTAGGTTGATAGTGTTGGAAACACTGAGAGGGGGGGGGTGAATCAGTGTTTAATTAATTATTTTATTTCAAAAAATTTAAACATAAATCAAATATATATCACTTTAATCTTAACACAAGAACACATAACACATGATATGATTACGGGGAAACCTTGATCAGAGGAAAACCCCGGTTGGAATTAGTACCCACAAATATTGCACTAGTATCCTTTGTCTTGTTAGGAGTAGTCTTTACAATGCAAGTACAATGACCTAGTTAAAGGCCTGGCCCTATCAAGAGTATTTTAAAAACAACCCTATTAGGGGTGAGGAATCACTATCCAAGAGCTCACTGCTTAATGAGAAACAAGATTACAACCTCCTAAGAATAGATATACACTATATCCAAAAGTGAACTGTTATATATGACATAGATGTTTGATCATTTCTGGTTATGCGCTTATGCTCTTATCTTCTTTAAGGGATCTATCTCATATTGACATCTTAATACTTTTCTTCTATATCTCTGCTCTGCATATATCTTCGACACTTCAAATATATCTTTTCATTACATATATATATGTTTATGCCTGAATAGACGCGACTATAAACAAGACCTTAGTCGGCCCAAAAACAACATTCACAATGCTTCCAAACAAATTGGCTTAAGCATGTTTACAATAATTTTTAATACATGATTACAAACTTATTACAATAGGTTCTTAGCCTTTACACAACAAAAGATTACACACTAATAAAAAAACCTGAATTCAGCTCCATACTATGTATTTTGAAGTATGAACTGCTAGTGTACCTGTTCTTTCTGTAATTTATCTGTACTGACATTCTATACCATGCATTTATAGGGTAAGTATATAAACATATCATATAGCTTATGTTTGAAGGCACTTAGTCTGAATCAGTCGTACACACGTGTGCTAGTGTTCTGATCATATGTGTATCTTTGTTTTTTATTGTCTTCTATATTTAGTCAATTATCACTACAAATTTTACTTTCAAAACTTCATATGAATTTGTTTCCATAATTAAAACACAAAATAAGTCACATAATCCCTAGGATTCAACTTTACAACAATCTTCCCCTTTGTCATTAATGTCAATAAAGGAATGTGGCCAAGTTACTCAAAATTGATTAACACCAAAAACTGTATATTATCTTCTTTTAACATATACTATATAATATTTATTTTCATATATACACTACTCCCCCTAAATATTTTACTCCCCCTTTGAAATTAATGAAAAAGGTGTCAAATTTTTAAGTCTCTAGATACTTACTCCATGTATACATCTGGATAGGCTATCTGCAGATTCTTCATCTCTTGCTGCCAGAATACCTTTAGAGCATCAATTGTTTGTAGATGGATGCATAAGGAATATGTAAGCTTTTCCATCTTTTTCAAATCCATGTTGGGTCCTTGATCATATGTATCAATGGTTGCATCAATCTATTTAATGTTCTCATCCAGAACTGCTAAGGAGGGTGCAAGTGCATTTCTCAGTTGAGTCTGCCTGATCCTTATCTTGCTGATCTCCATTTTAGCTTTTTCTATCTTGTCTAACTGACCTTGATAGATATTATTGCAGATGATTATGTCTTGGGATGATGTTTCAATTTATTGTCTTATGTTATCAACCAAGATATCTCCCTCTTCTATCTTTTTGATATGTTCAGAGGTGAGTTTACCTCTGGCCATGCAATTTGCTATAACCTTTCTGCCTTTTGATGCCAACTCTTTCAACATTGTCTGACCAATCTTTAATGAATTTAGATCTAAGGAAAAATTATTTATCAGTTCATTCAATCTTTCCTTTTTATACTCATCTTCTGCAATTCTAGTAGCTGATTCTACTAAACTTGTAAAGTGTGCTTTGAAGCTTGTTAGGATGCTATCTACATCATCAACTGATTGAATTTTAGCCACTTTCTTTTCTGTAGGCACTAGATCATTCATAATGTTCACTGATTCCAAAAAGAGTGGGTCTCTCATAACTTGTTTCTCTTTGGCTTTTTCCATGGCTAGGACACTGATCTTGATCAAATCTTCTTCTCCCCATGCATCTAGACTTGCTGAGTCGGGAGTTAAACTTAACAACAATGAAGTAGATGGTTGAATGGATGGTGTGAATATAGTATTCTGACTAGTATCCATGCCTCACTTTTTATTGGGATCTCCATGACTGGTGTCTCATTAGTTTGATTATCTTCCTCTTTATTCAAATCTATTGAATCTTTAGAGGGAATTTCATCTTGTTGTAAAGATGTGTCATCAGTGCATACCTCCTTTGTCTCTTCAGTGCTTACAAATGCTTTTTCAACTTTGTCCATATCATTATCAGAGGCGGTCATGGATATCTTGATATCACCAATCACTATAATATCTCCTGAATATTTTACTGTATCAGAAGCTATTGAAACTGAGGGCGCTGAAACTTGTGGACCTATCTTAGGTGCATTTTGAATCACTGGTTTTGTAACCTGTTTGGGAGGAGCTAGAGTTACCTTTGCTATAGGTGCCATTGAAGTATACATATGTCTATCCATAAATACCCACTCAAATTCTTTCTGAGTCTCTTCACCAACTAGATCATACTCCTTATTCATGATATGGAGAACTCTTGTTTTTTTTCTTAGGTGTGGCTTTACTAAATCCAATAGAATGGCTTTCTCATCATGCAAGCATACCAGAAGAAGACTATCCAATTTTTCTTCTCTTATCCTTATATCCTCTTCAATTGCTTTCCTCTTTAATACATCAATTATGTTCCATACCTTGTTTGGTATGACTATTTTGAGTTCCAATACTGTCCTTTTGAACTTAATCATGTGAGAGATGATCATAGAATGAATTTCTGATTTGTCTATCTCTTGATACTTATCATAGACATTCTTGATAGGTTCTAGTACACCTTCATTAAAAATTCTATTCTTTAGGACTATTAGACTGGGCCTAAATCCTACCTTAGGAGGGGCTTGTGTGTTCTTTACCTTTCTCCTTGTGGTCCTTGAGGATGGATGATTTGTAGGAACTTGCTTCTTCCTTCTAGTTAACTTGTTGGGTACAGAAGGTGGAGAAGATTCTAGATCAATGGTGGTTGATGGTGCAAAATGTATCTTCATTTGATTTATTCTTCTTCTTCTTAGGCATATCATCAAAATTTTCAATTTTTACTTCTGTGAGAGTTTCTCAAGTTCTTTGGCTATTTTAGCTTCCCTAGCTCTGTTAAGGTCTTCTTGTGTAACACCCTGAACTTTTAGGATATTTGAAGTAATCCTAAATGCCTTTCTTTTTTTGTCAGCATTGTATAAGACAAAATTAACTTGATTTGTCTTTTCTCTGTAAGTACCCCATCTAGGTTCATTGGGATCCTTGGGTGTAGATAGGAGGACTTGTGCATAACCTTCCAAAACATGTTCTTCTACTTCATAACCAAGCTGGTGAATCCATTTTGTTCTAGGCTCAACTGCCTCCATGCAAGTACAGTCAATTTCCACCATGAAGCATATGGTGTCTTTGTATTTCTCAACTATCTTCTCAGGTAGCCTAAACCTCTTTTGCATCTTGATCCTGAATGTTTTGATATCCATGTCCATAGTATCTTTTTCACTACTCTCCGATGTAGATTTTAGTGATATCTGAGACATAGTAGGTTTACTCCTATCTAGGTAAAGATTTGTAACCTTACCAACAATGTGGAAGTACAGGTAGATGATCAAAGATCCAAACCTAAATATCTTGCTCTTGTCATGCTTAATAGCCTTAATGTTCTCAATTAGCTATGCACACAATAGTTCATAGAGATTGTACTGAGTGTTATCTCTCACTATCCTTATTGCTACTAGAACTGTTGATGCAGACACACTATTTAGTCTGCTTGCCTGCTGAAACTTGTATCCAAGTATCATAGTGAGTATTTTTATGTCACTCTCCTTAATAGGATCGACAATCATGCCTCACTTATCACTTTAAGATAAGCAAATGTGTTCAACCTGCTTCTTAATATCCTTAGCAGTAGGAAGAACTGGTCCAGTCTTAGGAAGTCCAGTCTTAGGAATTCCATTCATTTCATGAATTAGGTCTATAGTGATGCAAATAGGAACCTCACCAATCCAATATAGGTCATCATGTATCCTACTTAGTAATATCTTAACCCATTCTGGCTCATAAAACTCATGCATATTAGAATACTCAAAGATAGGGTTATCAGTGAGATGCATGTATTCATCCTTGAATGAGTAGTCTAGTTTCATCATTGAACCCATAAGAGTTGCTATGTTGTTGTCTCCAACTATTTCCTTCTTGCAGTAGATGTACACGCGAATGTCTTCAAAATGCATGACTCCTAGCAGAGTCTTAGAGAATTCTCCTTCAACATCATCTAGTATAGACTTAAATGGATGATTCTTAAAGACAAATATCTTCCTTTTAGAAATGTCAAATACAACTGGGGTTGCCATACTTACTTACAACTTGATTAAGTAGGGTTTCACGGCAATTCAAAACAAAGCGACTGCTAGGGTTCCATTTCAACTTGCAGTCTATCCACAAACTGATCAAATTGATACCTTTGGATGCTTTGATGCTTAGTGCTCCTATGCTTTGTAAATTTTATGATCTCAAATGTAAACAATGAGAATAATCAATCAATCCACCAATTTATATAAAGTTTTTTCTGCATTTAATGTCATAAGTGCTTTTATTGAGACTTTCAAACTTTATTCAGAATGAAGTATAGATAATGCGTGAATTCATACTACATTATTTTGTTATCATTGACATGAATTCAAAGGCACATACTCAGAGATGAGTATACCAGCCACATAGGGGTTTAGAGCTAGAATAGCTCCCCCTAAGACCATGAGGGTCAATTATCCAAAAGTAGAAGGTGCGCCCACTGAGGATGCATCTAATACCTTGTTATCTTCATTATCTTTCTTTACTTCAACCCATATTTTATCTGAGTTAGCTTTAGCTTCCACAAACTTAACTTCTCTGATTCTTCAAATAGAGAGTTTTTAGGATTCTCTTTTCCTTGTGTTCTTGACCTGTAAAACCTTGATATGTGCCCAGCTTTTCCACATGAGTGACAAATGATAGGAGGTCTGATGTTGTTATTCATCATGCTGCACTACTTGGCTATGTGTCCATTGTAATTACATATCTAACATGTAATGTTCTGCAAGTTTCTTTGAGGTTGATTTCTCTAATTATATTGAGTTTGATTCCTTTGGTTTAGTTGTGACTGATTTCTTTCATTTGTCCTGCAATGAATAGCCCTATGACCAAAATTATTACAGGAGTAACAATAACCATTGAAGTGTCTTACATCCTTACAATCTCTTGCCAAGTTTCCATGCTTATTACATGCATAGAAAGTATGGTTGACTGCCTTGTGCTTATCTTTTGGTGGTTCTGCTTCAGTCTTTTCATGATTCTTAGTTTTCTTTTCTTCTGCAGATTCTGTTTGAGCTTTCTTTTTTTCTTGTAATGAATTGATCTCAATTTGAGCTATACTATATCCCATACCAGTGGTATCACCTTTTATCTTTTGTGCATAAATCTATGATTGAATCAGATTAGAACTTGTGTGTACTTTATCAATCTTGTCTTTTGGTCCTGATAATTTATATTCAATTTTATTCTTGATGTTTTCCAACTCCAAGATTTTCATATTGGCTTGCATGAGTTCTTCATCTAGTTGTTTATTTTCTTTGTTCTTCTCTTCAATAGCTATTAGGCTATCAGTTAAATGATCATTCAGTTCTTCTATCTTATCCTTTAAAGATAAGTTTTCTTCATTTAGTTTCTTGACCATTTTACCCAAATCATTTTTAGAGTAATATTTCAAATCTTTTCTTAGCTTTTTGATATCCATTTGTGAGCCATCAACTTTTAGTTTAAGTTCCTCATTTTCTTTCTCATATCTGTCTAGATCTTCAAGGGTTGCTTCAAGATTCTTTTTCAGATGTTTTCCTTCTGCTGAATCCATTATCTCCTCAAGTGGTTAAACTTTCTTTCAGAGGACCACAAATCTGATACCAATTGTTGGAAACACTGAGAGGGGGGGTGAATCAGTGTTTAACTAATTATTTTATTTCAAAAACTTTAAACATAAATCAAATATATATCACTTGACTCTTAACACAAGAACACATAACACATGATATGATTATGGGGAAACCTTGATCAGAGGAAAGCCCCGGTGGGAATTAGTACCCACAAATATTGTACTAGTATAATGAACCTGTTAAAGTTCCTTTGCCCTGTTAGGATCAGTCTTTACAATGAAAGTACAATGACCTAGTTAAAGGCCTAACCCTATTAAGAGGCTTTTACAAACAACCCTGTTAGGGGTGAGGACTCACTATCTAAGAGCTCACTGCTCAATGAGAAAGAAGGCTACAACCTCCTGAGAATATATATACACCATATCCAAAAGTGAACAGTTGTATATGACATAGATTTATGATCGATTCCAATTATGCACTTATGCTCTTATCTTCTTTAAGGGCTCTATCTCATATTGACATCTTTATACTATTCTTCTATATCTCTGCACTGCATATATCTTCGACACTTCAAATATATCTTTTCATTTCATATATCTATATTTATGCCTGAATAGATGTGACTATAAACAAGACCTTAGTTGGCCCTGGTGGTACCCTAAATTTTGATAATTTAGAATTCCCAATCTATTATCAAGAAGCATGTTTCTCCATACTAATATGAAAGGAAGGAAGCTTTATGACACAAATAAATAGAACTAACTAATCGAAGCCTTCAGAAAATGTTGGAATTTAGACCTGCTACAAAGATTATTTTGACAAGGGATAAAGATGTTCAAATTTTAAAAATATAAAAATGACCTAGTTTGGGAAATCAAATTTCCTATCTCTAGCAGAAATATTAGCTTTTCACAAGGTGTTTTGTATTTTTGACCAAAGACAAATCTCAAAGTTAGGTAGTTATTTTTTAGTTAGTTTATTGTTTTTCCAAAATAATTTATAATGAGTTGTCTTTTCACCCTAAAGAGGTGTGAAAGCCACTCAAACACACAC
>MU228390.1:314684-335978 GCA_018584345.1 Thuja plicata | reverse complement strand
TCTATTGCCCATAGTTGATTAAGGCACTGGTCTTTATTTCTTATTTGGATTATAGTTATTTAGTTCATTGTTTATAGTTTTGTGATATCTTATATATCTATTCATTTCAAATTACATACACATTTAATAAAAATTCTTTTAATTACTTATAGTATTTCAATTTATAGTTCATGATATATTTCTTTCAAGTGCCTTGCCATACTTGAGAGAGAAGGTTGAAGTGTTACTTATCTGCTATAAAAATCCTTGTAACTTGAAGGATAAGTCAAGGTATAGCCTTACTAGCCTTGGTTTTGCAGAGAAAAATTTGAAAAAGTTCCAACCTTGCCTTGGTTGTGACTTGTTAGTTGGCCAAATCACTTGTTTTTCTCATCATTGGATAGGCAAAATCCATAGGAAATCCAATTTATTGATTTGAGCACCAACAGGCCCAAAAACAACATTCACAATGCTTCCAAACAAATTGGCTTAAGCGTGTTTACAATAATTTTTAATACATGATTACAAACTTATTACAATAGGTGCTTAGCCTTTACACAACAAAATATTACACACTAATCAAAAACCTAAAGTCAGCTCCATACTCTGTATTCTAAGCTACTACTATACTTGTTCTTTCTGTAACTTATTGGTACTGACATTCGGTACCATGCGTGTATTGGGTAAGCATAAAAACATATCATATAGCTTTTGTCTGAAGATGCTTAGTCTAAATCAGTCATACGCATGTGCGTTAGTGTTTTGATCATTTGTGTATCTTTGTTCTGTATTGTCTTCTATACTTAGTCAATTTTCACTACAAAGTTTGTTGTCAAAACTTCATATGACTTTGTTTCCATAATGAAAACACAAAATAAGTCATATACTCCTTGGGAGTCAACTTTCCAACAGGTAGTGGAGGGCTCTGCATCACATCATTTTTACTAACTTTAGATATGAGTGAAGTTTCTTCATACCTTTCTTCATCTTCATCTGAATCATCCTTCATGGCTACAAATACAATCTTGATGTCTTCTTCTGATTCGATGTTAGTTTCATCAGCTCTTCTCTTAGCTAGGTAACATGCTTTCTTCCCTGTGTCCTTGTAGTCTCAGGTATCTCTCTTGTCAGATTGTTGGTTGCTTTAGTAATCCCTATTATCACCTCTATCAACCTTCTTCTCATATGATATGTCATTTATTCTATCATCTTTTCATCAGTTTGGATATCATGCAGCAAAGTCTCTAACCTCTTTACAATTGAAACATACAAGTGGTAATTTACCTTTGTATTTACCTTTTCCTCTCTGTAGTCTTCTTTCCATTAGTGCTTCAATCTCATCAAGTCCTTGTTCTTCATTATAACTTTCACTATCATTTATAATAGCATGTCTATGACTTGAGTTACTTATCTTTAATGAGGATTTAAATGCAGATTCTATAGATGGTAAGACACTATTATCAAAACTGTTCATCTCAAATGATATTATTCTACCAATCAGACTATCTAGAGTAACTATATTGTTTGCAACTTCTCTCATCTCTTGAATAGTAGAAACTCTAATAGCATATAAAGACAATAAGGTTCTTAAAATTTTATTTACCAATGTCTCCTCTTCAAGTGTACTTCTAACTCCTCAGATAGCATTGACTACTTTTATTCTGCAGCTATACTGAGTAATTGTTTCTCCTTCTTTCATCCTTAGGTCATTAAACCTCCCTCTTAGGCTTTCAGCCTTTTCTCTTAGTACATTGGCATCTCCTCCAAGCACTAGTTGTAACTTATCCCATATTTTCTTTGTAGAGGTGCAGGTTTTGACATCTTCAAACTCAACATTAGACAGTGATCATGTAAGTTCTATCATCATGTAGTTATGTTCATGATTGAATCTTAATTTTTCTAGAGTACGAGGTCTCGTAGACAGAACATATTCATTATCTAAGTATTGAACAATATCATTTCCAATACCTGATAGGTGGATTCTTATTTTTCTTTTCCACGATGAAAAGTTGTCTTTATTCAACTTGGGCACATCTCATCTATTCATCTTGTGATCTTTTTCTTAAGGTGTTAAACTCCCTTTCTAAGCACAAAAGATCTGATACCAATTGCTAGTAACAACTAAGAAGGGGGGGGGGTGGTTGAATCAGTGGCCTTAAATATATTTCAATAATCAACCTTCAAAACTTTGTACCATATTATTTTATCTCTAGTTATCTTCATTCCTTCAAGATGAATGCCTCCAAATACTTATATCAATTTACTACTGATAGGAATGCTTTGTAAATGCTTCTACTATATGTTTACCAAAAAGAAATCTATTAATTTATTGACAGATGGTAAATTATTTAGATTATACCAATCAATCCAATCAAGTTATGTGAAATGAAAAACACTAAAGTAATGAATCATAGACACATTGACACATGGATTTTTAACGTAGAAACCTTGTTAAGGTAAAAACCACTTGGGACTGATAACCCAAAATTTTCACTCTTCTAAAGTGAGCTCAGTGAAGAGACAACCCTATTAAAGGTTACAAACACACTGTTATGTCTGACCTTGTTAGAGGATTTAAAAGTTTAGTTTTTCACTTAGATATCTGGCATCTCATGCTACCATCTTTGATTAAACACTCACTTGGCCTGTCAATTGGTATCTGGCATCTCATTCTATCTTCATGATCAAACTTTTTGATACTCCATTGGATGTATCTCAATATAGAAAGGATCATAAAATCTCGCTCGGTTAAGAGACTTTTTGAATCAATGGTTAAACTGAAATAATATGATCTATTCACATATACAACTTATACTTGTAGATTTTCAGATCTATTTTAATCTCATAAAATTAATTGATGAATATAACTCTATTTATACCTTTTCTCCACTTTGATTCTGCTCATTTATGCTATACTCTATTTCCTAGTGTCTACAGAAAACTTTAGCTCTTTCCTCAACTTGATTGATCAGCATTGAATGAAGTTTCTCTTCCCTAGTTTCTCTGTAGCAACCTCTTTTAATTATATTCACACACACAATTCACAATGAATTGAGTTTTCTCTATATAGACATGATATCACTCTTATTAGGTTCTTCATTTTCTTGAACTTGGCATGATCCACAATTATCGCTAATTAGATTTAAAGAAAAACTCCTAATTTATCTCGCTGAGATCTTCTTGCCAACTAGACAAATCAACTTTAAATCATTTACTTAACTCTGGCTTATCTTGTCAATGAAAACAATGATAACAACCAGTTAAGTCTATATTTAGATCTGCCAACTAGATATTTTGTCATTTGTGAACTCAAGTTATTTTTGGTTTTAACTCTTTGATAGTGTCGGTCTACACTTCAGATCCTTCGGGCTTCTCTTTCTATTTACACTATATTTATGGTTGTCAGGTGTGCTTGTGATTTTGATCGTCAATTTTTCTTGCTCAGGCATCACTGTTACTTGACTGTCGGTGATCTCCATCCATTGGGTTCTACTGACCGTCAGTGTTTGAAGTCACATTGTATATACTTTTCTTTTATGCATTACAAAAATCATAATATTTATCTCTTTGATTCTCTGAAGTCTTTGACACTTTTTATATAACCGATTAGATTATATCAAGGTTACATCAATAACAATACAATCCATTAATTGATTTAATATCTTGCAGTATCCTTCTGCATTCTGGTGATCAACTTAACATCTTCAAACATCCAATTAGTTACATGTCATCTATATACAAGATACTACTAATGCTTGCATGTTTAAATTTTGTATATTTATAGCCTGAATAATTTCCTGTGAAGAAAGTCCACACCTGGCAATATGAACCCACAACAAAATAATGAGACAATTGCTAGATTATGGTCTCAGTTGCAAAGAAAAGTTGATAAATGTAATTATCCTTGTAAAAAGTGTAAGGGCTTAAATAATCGAAGAATGTTAATCACAAAATCCCAGATTCATTGTAGGCAACATGGTCACATCTAAGGGGGGCACAATTTTTGTCGATTGGTGAATGTGGATTTCCAACTAGAAGAACATGGAGGTGTGACTATCCAAGCTGAGGATAATTCTCCCATGGAAGAAGATCCTATGGAAGAGAAAACAAATAAAGACAATGGTATTAGCATAGCTGATAATGTGCCAAAGGACATGATTGAAGAATATGGTATTGGCGTTGTTGGCTCCTGATTTGGCAGGATTTCAAGTACCTTTTCTAATGGATGATTACCTAGGTTTTAGCTACAAACCATTAAAACATAATAATCCAATGGGAAAGGACCAATTGACAAGACCTCTATTGTACTTCTGCACTTTGAACTCTGTAGGATTCAAGTGGGTTAACCTTCTTGAGATTAACTTTCTTATAGTATCATCTATCTTAATCTCAAATTTAGCAGATATTTGCCTATTATTTCTTCTATTTTCAACAAAAATATGTAAGGTGACAAATAGATAATTTATCAACTCAAATAATCTATGAATTAAGCCTCAGGCATATTGTTTTCCTCACAATAGAAATGATATGAATGATTCAATAAAGATTTTATTTGCATACAATCCTTGAACATAAATATCTAACACCTGACCAGTGCCATATTCATTGTGAAATTCTTCTCATAGAATAAACTTCAATAAAAAATGATCTCTCCTACCACCTTATGATAAGAATATCAATCTTTACATACAAACCCCATACTTATCAAAATATTTAGGTAATCACCTATGAATCCTTCTAATTCATCTCAAGCATTTATATAATCTATTAGATTATCAGCAAGTAACGAACATAAATATATTTCAAAATAAAATACAACCAAGATTCAGCAAACTTGTTATTGAAAGAGAGATGATCTAAAAACTTTCTGGCTCACTCAAGAGAGATGAAAGAGAAAATTCACTTATGAAATATTCTTTATAATATTCTTCTATTCTAGTCATCATCAAGGACATATCTTTTAAACCACTCTTGGTATTCTTTATCAGTTGGCCATTTATGCTGAGCTATTTTCTCTACCTTTTGTCTATATGGATTATACTTCACTGTGGTTTGGTTAACCTCTTTAATAAAATTATCATAGAAAACATCAGAATTAACCAAATTTAATAGACATTCTTACAGGAGTGTCATGTTGACATCTTGTGATATATCCTTGATTAATGCATTAACCCTTGCAATAGTCTTTGTTCTCCACTCTATATATCCTTTAATACTTTGATCATTCTTCAGCACGGATGGGACCACAGTGTCCTTATAATTTTCAAAGTCACCCTTGAGCTCAATCCATCTTGCTTCAATGTGCTCAGAAAAAATTGTGAAGTCCCTCAATGATCTGACCAACTTTGCAGTTGGCATTGCATTTGCTGGAGCACTATGATCCACTCTGGCACATAACTCTATACTTTTTAGCTTATCCATTTGACTTATCTATTTTTGATAAGTGAGTTTAAAAACCCTTTTGTCACTATCTATATTTTTTATAGCTAAATATAAAATATTACACACCTCATGGAGTGTAAAGAGATTATCATTTATCTTCTCAAAAATTGTCATTATAGTTGTTCTAAAAATTGTTTCCTTGGCATTTTCATATATGTTTCTGCCTTGATCCAATTTTCCCTTCAAATCCTTTACCTCCTTGAGCAATTCTTCTTCAACCTTGCTTTTCACATCTGCAATTTGAGTTACTTGCTCCTTTTGGGTGTATGGTACAATAGTCCATGGTACGCTAGGACTTTTCTATCCTTTTGAGCTCTCACCAGTTTCTTTAGGCCTTACTGCCTCTAATTCTAAAACCTTCCTTTCTAAAGAAATTACATTTCCCTAAAGATCTAGTGTCTCCTTTGTTTTCTATTCATAAGCACTATATACATGCCTATATTTCTCTTAGAGATTTTCATAAATCTTTTCTTTATTTAATGAAACATCATGCACATATGTAACTTGTTCCTGCAGACCCTTGGTTGTGTCTGACATCTTGGCATCTACAACTCTCTGTATAATGACATTACCTTTGGTGCCTAAACTGGTTTCACCCTCCTGCCCTACTGCAGAGAAATCCCAAGTAGCCAAAGCTCCAAGGTCTTTACTATAAAAAGTGCCAGTTGTGATGTGTTCAATACCAGACATGTTTGGCCTCTTTAACCTCATATCCTTCATGATGGAATCAAATACAATAGCATCTACAATTCTTAGGTTAGGGGTCAACAAAATTCCTGCCTTCTTTATTACTTATCTTCCCTCTATAGGGGTCAATGTATCAAACATTGTTAACATCTCCCCTTCTATCTCTTTAATGAGATCATCATTATCAACCAAGGGTCTCTCCTCTTTCTTCTTCCTCATCAATTACATAGATTCCTTCTCAAAATGTTGCCACAACAAATGTTTGAAATCCATTGACTTGATGAATTCACGATCATCTATTTTGGCATCACATGATTCAACCCTTAATTCCCTTAGGAATACTCCTTTTATCTCCAAGGTTGTGATGTCAGAAATAGGGGCTAAGGGAGCTTGGACATCTTTCCCTTCCAATAGCTCTGGAGGCATATAAATATACTTCTCTTCATTGTCATCACTCCCATAAGGAAGGTTCAGGAATCCACTGGATGTTCCCTCTTCTTGCACTGGCCCTACCTTTGTTGCAGGCATCTTTCCTTTTGCAAGGGCTACTTCCACTATTTTTTCCTCTAATCTTATTTCTATTTTGACAGTAGAACTAGTCCCAACTTCCTTGTCCTCAGTGATCTCCCTGACCTCATGCACTTCTGAAACATCTCCTTCATAAATAATAGGTGGTGGCCTAGGATAATTAGGAGATTGATATCTCCTTTCTAGATCATCTACAGTGTATGCTCCTTCATGTGGAACTTCAACAATATTAGGATCAACAAAATCCTTTTTCAATCTTTTCCTATGGTACACTGAAATACTATTTTTCTATGTTTGTACCTTTTTCTGACTAAAACCTGGGGTAGGGGATTCCTCTCTGCTTATTTTCTTACCCTTATCTTCTTTCTTCACCACTCCTTCAATTTGCACCAATTTGTCAAGATCTTCTTTGTCTTGTACAATGGTAAGTTTGAATTTCTTACCATATCCCAACTTCTCATTTAGAGTGTCATATACCTCAGCGAAATTTGTTAGCACAATTCTTATTCTCTTATCCCAATCCTTTCAATTTGGAAAGGGCTCATATATTGGGTCTGTTTCATGAATTTATCTCAACATATCATTGTATGTATGCCAATATGACTTCTTGTTCCTCTAAGACTTCATATCTTCATCATTTATGATTATGTCCTCAGGGAAATCAAATTGATGGGTGCCTCTAGAAGGTCTAGCTATCTTCCTCATTAATCTTGCATAAAAACCCTCAATATCATTTAGTCTTTTTGAACAAACAAAAAAATTATAGGGCCTCAACAAATGAAATAATTCATTCTTTCCCCCTTTTGTCACTGCAAAATGGTGAAAAATTGTTAATTCTAGGAATAATGTACCCTTCTTCTTATTTGCTTGAAAATCAGTCTCCTACAACATTGCAATCTATCTCATAACTTCCAAAAATTCAATCCTCAAAGTTACATATCTTGGAAGCACAAAAGGCCCTCCAGGGAATCCATGTATTCTAACCATAGTTGTATTTCTATAGAAATAAATGTCACCCCAAATATGGCATTTTGGTGGTTTGACATCATAATCCAGAGGCCTAAGAAAACATTTTAACAAAAATGGAAAATTCTCAACTTGATGAATCAGGCTCTTCCTCAGCAAATATGCAAAATCATTCTCAAAGGGCACAAAATTAGCACCTTCCCAATCTGATGAAAAAACTGTGGTCCATAGATGAACTGGTAACCTTACACCATCTCTCTCCATTTCTAAATCAATATTTTATGCAAAATAATCCTTGCAATGGAAAAGAATCAAATGCATGATAAGGGATACCACTTGAAAGGTACTCTTTTGCCTTCCTTTATTGCTGCTAAACCATCATTTATGCTCTTCTCCAAATTTGTAGGGTAATCTAAAATAAATTATGCTCCTATTTTCTGTAGACCCCAACATATCCACATTGCTTCTTTAGAAAATTCATTTACATTTTGCAAGCCCAACACCTGGTATAAAGTTGTATGTGTATTTACCAATCTGGTGTTATAATTTTCATAGTTTTCCAATTTATTTCTTATGACATCAATAGCAAGCCTTACTCCATTAATTTATTTAACATATGGAAACAATAACTTTCCCTACACATCCAACCCTGCATCATCAATTGCTTCTTCAAACATGTTCAAATCAACTATATCTATAACTTCTTTAGGGCTGTGTAGATCAAAAGCTTCTCTTATGGATTTAGCATCAATTCTTAGGAGCATGTTCCCATCAATATCTCTGATCTGATGGGTTATTTGATCATATCTAGCCACCATTTCCAAAATTAGGTCTACATCCTTGAAGAATATAGGCATAACTAGTTTACCTAAGTCATATTGCCATATATTATTGAATGGACGCCCTGCATTAGCTTGACCATACCACCATCTCAAAAATTGTAGTCCTTTCAATGGCATATGAGTATCAACAATTTTGTCAAATCTATGTTTTACCCTAGGGTGTACCTCTCTTATTAGGGCTTTCCACATATCAGTTGTTTCTTTACCCTCCCTCAAATCTGGTAGCATCTCAAGGAAATCATCCTAAAGTCTCCTATCTTCATAATTGAATGTGCCAACATACTTCTTCGGAGCCATTTTGATATTTTTTCTTCACTCAGGTTGACACAATTCTCTCTCTTTATGGTAATTTCAAATCTAGGGTTTTATAGAATTTTAACTCCATAATTATCCTAGAAACCCTAAATTTATGTAGAATAATAAACTTGGAATTAATTAATTACTTGTTTTTTTCTACAATTCCTCTTTGCCAGAAAACCCCCTGTTTTGCAATTTTCTCTTGCTCTGCAACTTCTTCAAATTAGAATGATTAGAACAATTTTATGATTTTAAGTCTTTAAGCTAGAAATGCTCCAATTCCTTTATTACTCCAAGTACCTCTCTACAACCATAAATTCTCAATTCGTGCGATGAACTTCGCTGGAAAAAATTGCAACTGCAAATGTTACATCTCCGACATGTGTTTTAAGTTTAAATTCTGATCGTTGATCTAAATTTCATGGCACATCAGATGATTCTCATCTTTTTTTACTTTGGCTAACTTCCCACTTGTGACCCCGAGCCCACTTTCCTCTAATCAAACATCTCAAACTCAACATGATGGTATTTCTCTCTACATCATTCACAAGCTGGACAAACTAGACACGTGTCACCATCATGCATCGTCGCAATCCCATCATCTTCTTATTGGAAGTGAGCATGAGCCATCTGATCAATTCCTTCATTACTATAAATATAGATGGTCAAGATTCAATCACCAATTAAAACATGACCATTGATTTGAAGAACATGATTTTTTCCTTTACTTAAGTTACCCATCTACGAAAATATACACGTGGAAAGATCACGCATCCTCGCAAAGTCTAGGTGTCAGACTTGTAAGTGAGCATGAGCCATAGATCTTCAATGCCTTAGTAATATCCTTCATGACTAGAAACTGGGCCCCTTTGACTTAGGACACTTCAACATTCTTCGTGGAAACACCCTATTCATTGCCATGTCCAGTTGTATCTCCAGCTCAAAGTCCACCTTAAAAAAGATGACGTGTACTCTCCACGTACTACTCCACATCATTTAGTTTCTACTGAAAAACATAGGTCCCATGGCATATGCTTGATGTCTAGCTGACTCCAAGTGTAAAGATCATGCACCCTTGCAATCTTTGGATGTCAGACCAACAAGCGAGTGCAGACCGTAGATATTCCTTAGTGTAACCTTTATTGCTGGCCCTGCCATCTCCACATGGATGCATCTCTCCGTGCAATGGTTTCTTGTTAGAGTTGCACGCTCACATGAGCTGTATGATCTTCAAAGGATTATAAGAGACTTAAAAATTAGGATAAGACATGACGTATAAAATATTAAATGGGATTAATATGCGGGGTTATAACATTAAGTTATAAGACCTAGCACAACGACCACAACTTAAGTGACTTAATGAAGCCACGAACCTTAACAAAAGATAACATCAAAACATAATGTTTAAGGGTTTTTCCAAGACTTTTCAAATATTTTGAAATTGTACTTAGGGATTTTGACATATCACACAAAATGGACTAGGGTTTTAACCAAGGGAATAAATATGAAGGATTTGTTAGAGACAAACCTAGAGAATCTAAAGGAGATTAAAACACAGGGGTAAAACATCCTGGTAAGACTTAATAAAATTAGGCAGTGCCAACGTGCGTAGATGATCAAGATGATCATGATGATGGTACTAGATTATCTGATAATGATGATGAATATGGTTTTGATATACCTATACTTGAGAAGGCATACAAGCCCCTATACCAAGGCTCCCAAACAACTCTTCTCTCCACTATAGTGTTGTTGGTGAACTTGAAGGTTATGAATGGTTTATCCAATGTAGCAATGTCATGTATGCTAAGGTATGCCATATTTTTCATCTTGAATGTCAGTATACCATTAATATTCATTATATTTACAATTCATATTTGTTTTTGTAGGTTTATAGGTGAGTTTTTGTTACCACCATCAAACATTCTACCTCGTTCATACCGAGAATTATCTTCCATTATAAATCAAAATGGAATGAAGTATCAAACAATACATGCATGTCCCAATGATCACATTCTCTATCATAAACAACATGAATTTTTAACAGAATGCCCTAATTTTCATATTAGTAGATATCGGTCAGATCAAATAACAAAAAAGGTTCCTTACAAGGTTCTTCAGTACATTCCCATTATTCCACGTCTTCGATGATTATTCACATGCACTATCTTGGCACAATTTATGGATTAGCATGCACGCAATAGAAGTTAGGATGAAATTATGTGAATTCCTATGGATGGTTATGCATTTAAAGACATAGAAACAACATGGTCACACTTTAAAGAAGAACCTCGTAATCTCAAGATTTCATTGGCAGTAGACAGTGTCAATCCATTTGGAGATATGAGATCTGTTTACTTAGTGTGGCCTATTTTTGTTGTTAACAATAGCATTCCTCCTTGGATGTCTATAAAGAGGGAGAACATAATGTTGTCAATGATTGTACCAGGTATTTTTTTATTTAATACTTATCTAAATTAATTTATAAACACCGCATCAAAATAGTCATAATAATTATGTAATATTTTTGTTCATTCAACTAGGTAAGTACCAAGTTAAAGATATGAACATGTGTATTGAGCCCTTATTGATGAGTTGTTGAAGTTATGGAATGGGGTCACTATGTATGAAATCTCTAGACCAATAGGAAAAAGACAATTTCAATTCCATACAATGCTTGTATGGACAATACATGATGCCCCTAGGCTAACTCATTTTTGTGGTATGTTATATATTGTTAAGGTCACATATTTTTGGTATGTTATAGTGCTTACACATTATTGTTGTATATTTAAGTTACGCATGATAATTTTCATGATCCAATTGTATGGTATCTTTTAGGTCTTCAGACAAAGGGTAAATTTGCATGTCTAGTTTGTGGTCTGAAGATGAAATCTTGTCATTCAAGAAGTTTAGGAAAGCAGGTGTTTGATGAGTTTAGGCACTTTCTCCACAATAATCATAAGTATCAAATTATCGAAAAAAATATTTTTAATGGGAAAGAAGAGACAACATCAAGGCCACAAAGAATGAAACCTCATCTATGGAAGTTGGAATATAATAGAATAAATTATTGAGCTAATGTCATTCTATCTGATGATTTTTGTTTGAAATTTATATTTAGATATTGTCTTTTATTTACTAATAATGTAATTGATGCTCGTTAAGGTTGTTAATGCATCAATGAACAACTTCCTAGAGAAATAAAAAGTTATCCTAGTTAATTTAGCAGGTTGCCATACTACAAGGATCTCCCCATCATGCATTGTTTTGATGTTATGCATATTGGAAAGAATGTAATAGAGACACTATGAAAAATATTGGATGGAAGGCATGACAAAGAAAAAACTGCCAAAATTTGCAATGACATTCATGAATCCAATCATGGACTGAAAAATTTCATTGAATTAAATAAAAATGGAGACCGCATAAATACGAGTGCCCTTCCTTGGTCATTAACTGAGCAGTAAAGAGATGAATTAAAAGAAGTCATAAAAAAAAAAATTCCAATAGGATTTGCTGCATATATAAGCAGTCTTGTATCAAAGAAAGGTTATTTTGGGCCAGGGTTGAAAACACATGATTGACATACCTTCATCAAGGTAAGTCATGTTCTCTATTTACAATATATTTGTAATATTAAATGTACTTTTTATTTTATTATTTTACAATATATTGAAAACAACATTTTTTAATTATTGTTGTATGTCCTACCTCTATCCCTCCCATGCCAGTTTGACAATAGTGTTCAAAAAGTTATATATGATCTTGGAAAATATATGAGGTTATAAGTGTTATTTCTTACACTTGTACATATATTATATTTATGTCTTTCTTTAATTTTTATGTAATTTATTGTATATTGTTTATATGTTCTTGTGAGTTGAATCTCTTTTAGGTGGTTATCATCTAAAGAAATTGATAAAAAAGATATAAAATATTGGAAGAAAAATTTCCCCATCTTATGTGTGAAATGGAAAAGTGTCTACCTCCAACTTTTTTCAATGTTCAAGAACACTACCTCATACATCAAGTTGAGGATATTGAATTGTGTGGACCTATAGAAACAAGGTCAATATGGATGGTTGAGAGACAATTGAAATTTATGAAGGGCTTGGTTTGACAAAGAGAACATCCTGAGGGTTATATGGTGGAGGGATATATGGTATACTAGATCATGGTGTACATTAGTGAATATCTTCCTAAGTTTGCAACAAATATCCATGTATATCACATTTGGGATCTCAACTGTATTAACAAATTCAAAGGGGAGTACTTGATGGAATAAGGTAGATTGAGGAAAGTGAGAGGTAATTATACGATGTTATTGTAGTTTATTAATTCTTATAAATCTTCAATATAAATTTTTTCTAAGCGGTCTATTTGTTTTCTTTACAGTTGATCATGAGTGGGATGCACTACATTTGCATATTGAAAACAATCTTGATTGGATGGCGGTATGGATTCAACAATCTCAAAAAAATGGTCGCTCATTAACATGGGATGGTGTTGCATCATTGGTTAAAGAAGCTCATCATAATGGAGATCCCAATGTTATGCCAATTGTACTTGATCTAGCATATGGTTTAAGAGGTAGAAAGGTATGTATAAGTTTACTAACCATGACCCATAAGTTTAGTAACAACTCACAGATCGATGCAGATAATCTTGACATCTTTGAATAATTGCAGATCAAATACCACAAAGCTATGTACTACCATGGCCATAAATTTTGCATAAAAAAGTTAGATGACATGAAGAAAAATTGTGATTTTGGGATAAGTGCAGTCTTCGAGGTCACTAATATTTCATCTAGAAATGACATACATACTCAATAATCTAAAAATTGATACTATGTTATTTTGGATGATATACTTGAGTGCGATTTTAATTCATTCAAATTAGTTCTATCTGTCATCAAATGGTACAGGCTACGGCTGAATCAAAATGATCCTGATAGGAATTTTATTGAACATGATAGTGGATTTACAATGATTAATACAAGGTCATTTGAGCTAGTTTGAGATGAGCCCTATGTTCTTCCAAGCCAATGTGAGCCAGTGTTTTACTTTGGCATTCCACATAAACCGGGTTGGTCATTTTTTGTTAGACATGATCCAAGAGGAAGGTTGGTAAAGTATAATGTGATGGAAGAAGAAGATACTGAAGAATCAGAAGGCAAAGTAAATGATGATCACAGATGACTGTTATACAATGAAGAAGAAGAAGAAGAAGAAGAAGAAAATGATGATGATTCCAGTGATGCTGACGATGATGGTGATGATCATGACAATCATGATCATGGTGATGAAGATGATGTTGATCAAGGTGATGATGGTCATGATGATGATGGTCATTATAATGGTGATGAAGATGATGATGATGGTGATGAAGATGGTGGTGGTGTTGTTCATGATGATGATGACAATGATGATGATGATCAAGGTGACAAGTATGATGATGGTGATGGTGATGATGATAGTCATGATGATGACATGGATGAAGAGGATGATAAATAACATGATCAATGAAATGTGTGCCAAGTTATGATCAATGTCATGTATGAGGTACTGATTTATTCATAGAAATTTGTTTGAATTTTATGTTTTTATAATTAAGTTATTATATGTTGAACTCTAATGTCATGGAGTATATTTTTTATCATGTAAATTTTATCTTCTATGTAATTTGTATCTTACATATCATGTAATTTTTGGCTAACTTAAGATAAATGATTTACATATACAGTAAATTTAATGCCTTTGACATGGATTGAAAGGTATAAAATATTACTTTGTTTCCTTCTCTTAAGTCAGAAAAATATATAGATCCTACTATGTCTCTCATTTGATGGATTGCAGGTATCAAAAAATAGGTATTTGTCTGATCTGTCTTCCTCAAGTGAGGAAAATGCAAGAATATAAGACAAAAGTGAGACATATAGTAGGTCTAAAATAGGGAGATCAAATAGAGGTCCAAAGATTAGAATAAAATTCAATAAAAAAATGCAATTTTTCCTTGTTGAGGGGGGGGTCATGTTCTTATGATAATGAGACAAAAGGTGACAGGAAGGTTCCCTTAAGGTACACACATCTTCAGAAAGAATGGGTACCCAAGGAACTACCTCTAGTTAACACTAATTTTCCTGTTAACAAAATGATATATCGCATAGCTCCATCTTCATTACATGGTTTGGGCTTATTTTCCATTTTTGGCATAAAGGTCAGTTATAATCAAGTTGTTGAATTGATGGAGTATGTAGGACCTTGTTACAATTACAATAATTGGATGTGGATTGTGCAATATAAAAAAAGTACACATTGTCAGCAAATTATATACAATGCAAAGAAAATGATCAAACTAAAAGGCTTGCTATGTATATTGATGGAAGGCCAAAAGCAACAAGGAATATTGTAGGTTTTATAAATAGTTCTTGACCTGTGTCAACTAATAAGTGGCCAAATTGTATATTTGAGGAACATGAGGGAAATTGTGTATTTGTATGTGCGATAAAATCATTAAGTATATGGGAAGAGCTTTTGATAGATTACAATTTGAATCATGTAGATACAAAAAAATTCCCTATCATGGGACTGGTAAGTATTAAATTTAAACCAATTTCCTCCAATTAATATTGACTCCAATATACAATCTATTGTTTTATTAATAATTTTTTTTGGTAAGTTTATTACTTTCATTTCATTTCTGATTGCTAAGAATTACTAATCTTTGTCATAGGGCGACAGTGATCTACCACAAGACAAGGGCGGGGATGTTCCTCACACACCTTCTTCATCAAAGGTAAACCTTAATTAGTGTAATTCTAGAAATTATAAGAAACAAATGTCATATTATTATGTTCTTTTCTTTGTGTCTTTGGAGTTATTTTGATAGAATTTTACTGCTATTGATGTCACAACTTGATACTTATTGATAGGGAAAAGCACAAATGATAGCATATCAATTTTGATCTGAAATTGAGGCAGCATTTTTAGATGACATCACATGTAGCACTAACCCTGTCTTCATGGCTACTCAGATTCTAAATAAATATAGTAAAGAAATTCTTAACCTTGTCATGGAACCAAGAAAAACTGAGGAGACAGGGGCACTCAAAGATGAATTGATATGCAGAGTCAATTGTATGAATGTAAGAAGCAATTAATCTTAAGAAATAATTAAAGTTCAATAGATGTTTATATTTTATGCTATCTTATGGATCATGATCTAAAATATGATGTGTTCTTCTTATAGGATTTTTTGACACCTATGAAACATGGTCAATATGGTGAGGGTTGTAGCACGTAGCCTTCATGTAAATAATCCTTAAACCTTTAACCATTCATTTAACCTTTGTATGCATTATTGACTCAACTTATGTTTGGGATGCTTCTAGTACCCCATTTAATCTTTATCCATTGCAAATTTCTTTGCTAACAATGTATTATTCAGCTCATGATGAAGTGAAGATGCCTCCTTCGATCAAAAATCTGATATTTTCGACTTCATTGTCTGCAACAAAGAGCTTGTAGACATCTTCCTTTGTACCAACTAAAAATGGTAAAACCTTGTTTTTCTATATTTTGTTATGTGATAATCATGCATTGATTATTCTTCTTGTGTGAATTTTATACACATGGACCTATTTTGTGCACTAATTGATACACCTGCACCTGGTAAAAGAACAAAGACCAGTACTAGTGAAGCTCAACCATTTCCTGGATCAGCCCGTGTTACTAGTACTGGTTCATTTGTGGGGTCATTATTTTTTAACAAGAAAAATATATTTCTGTTAAAAGTACCAAAGCTTCCAGGTGCTTTAAAATTGTTATTATTTACAGTGTAATTGTAGTTTACTTAGACATAACTCATTTTGGACTGATAATCCCATGATGTTTTTGTAGGAAATGATGTTTTTTATGATACTCTTTTTGAAATGACATTGAAGCTATTTGGGTCCACCATACGTAAAAGATATGTAGTTTCATAATATTGGTACAATATTTTTCTTATCTTCCATTTATTGTAATATATTAAAGTTATGATATATAATAAAAAAAAAATTCGAAAAAGGTCGAATGAACAGGATGCTGACTTAAAAAATCAGCTCATTAAATATTTAGAGGACCTCTTTGGAAATAAAAATTTTGACAGTGCCCTGATTCTTAAAAAAGCATCCAAACATATAAAGATAGTGAGGAACCAATATAGAAGGGCTCTAAATGATAACCCAAAGTACGAGTGTCCTCCTATGATTCCACCGATGGAGTGGAATGAAATAATGGAAGATACAAAAGAGAAAAGGCTAAAGGGTAGAGGAATTCAACCAGAAGATGACAAAAGAAGGTATGTCATGATAGTATTAAGTAGAATGTAACCATGCACTAATTAGTGATCTTTGTAAATATATAATCTAACATGTTTCAAATTTATCATAGACTAAAAGACACATCAAAAGATACAAAAGCGAGATTAAAAAAGGTTGGCCAACACAAACTTGGCTCTGGTGGCTATATGAAACTTCACTCTCGACTTGTAAGTAGCAGCGTTGGAATTTCATATCAAATTTTTATATATAAGGTTGCAAACAATTTTTTTTAATCAAATCATACATGCAAAAATGATGATATTAAACAAAAAATATAGGGCACATAATTCAATGTAGATCCCATGGAGGAAGACAAAAGAATAGCCTTGAAGGAAGGCTATAAAGTTGTGGCTGCATGCCTACGCCAAGAATCCAAAATCCATAATGAATAATCTACTCCACCAGATGAGACACGGGTAAATTAGTCAAATGAAAAGTAAATCAAATTGAATAGTTAATTTCAAACATAAATTGAATATTTCATGATAACAATGCGCATGACATTTCATTGCAGCCTTCAAATCCTATCACAGAACCTGGGTGTGATGAAGGCCATGATGTGCATCACAATGGTGGAGGTATTAATTTTCTATTGGAAATAAATTATTTAATTATTAATAGAATTTAACATCTTTAATTGCAATTGGCTGTGTAACCTTTTTTTGAATATTTTAGAGCATGTTGAGCATGTTGAGGTGGCGGCAGATCAAAATGTTATTGTACATGATGTGGCATTTTCAGGTAAAGAAAAATTCATGTTATGTTCTATTGGTTAATGAAATACATGTAACAGTAAAAAAAAGTATATGAATTTAACCCATTTACTTGTTATTGTAGTAGACCCCCCTTTAGTGCAGTAGCCTTGTGCTCCTCAAAACATGAGGAAGCATCATAATTTGAGATCATAGCCACAAGAGGAGGAAGATATTGATGCTCTTGGAAGCCTTTACCTTAAGAAATCTAAGAAATCAATTATCCTCAGGTCTAGATGTGCACATATATTTTTAAACCAACATCAACAACTCAGATCTACTCGGCAACAATAAATAACAAAAGTGTGAAATTTACTATACTAATGAAATAAGCTTGCAGAAAATTAACAGTAAAACAAAATAATAACATTCACACATTTTGACACCATGATTTATCATGGAAACCCAATATGGGAAAAACCACCAGTAACATGCTACCAAAATTTCACTCTTCTGAAGTGATGTCCTGTTAGAAGCCTACCTTGTTAAAGGGTACAAAACACACTGTCAAATGTGACCTGGTTAAAGGATTTAATCACCCTGTCAGGAGTGGCCTTGTTAGAGGACTTAGAACATTCCAATCTAAATGTCACCTTGTTCAAAGGATTTGTACAATGACTATTAGGTCAACTTGGTTAAAGGATTTGAACTGATACAATGGTTAGAAAGTAATCAGAAGGTGTGATCTGACACATACAACTTACTTTTCAAATCCAAATCCAATTTCAGCTCTAATGCTAATTCACTAATTGGTCTCCATTTTCATCTCAAACTTTAGATCTTCTTGGAAATTCATCAAGAAATCACTTCGCTTCTCTGCTTAGCCTTCTGTGCTAGGTCTTTACCAGTCAGTCAATTAACCATGCAATAATTTTCATTCCACTTCTCCTTCCTATGATACTATAACAATAACCATAGTAGGTTATAATATACCTCTTCATCTAGGTCAGATAAGTCTTTTTCCGCTTAATCAAGATCGTATATCTTAGGTTAGGTTAGATCCAACAGATATTTCCATCATTGCAATTAATTTACTTCTCCAATACATTCATTAATTAAACATTGAATCCATGCACTAATAATGGTTTCCTGTGCATTAAATGAATGTGGACCAATCTTAATTAACAATGCATATCCCAAAAATATCAACTATGTCAGCCATAGATCTCAAATCTCATCAATTAAAAAAATATTTTTTCTCGGCTTTCTATGTCTCCCTCGACATTTCACTGGCACTCGACATCATCTTTGCATTGCTCGGCATCACCTTTCACTTTTCTTGGCATTGAATTTTATTTGCTCGGCATCGACCTTCTAGTGTACTATCAGTGATAGATAAACAATGTATCACTTTTCCAAAGTGTCAAATGATCAAGTACCCTAGTGTATACTCATAACTCAACCATTTTCTTGGTCTTCTTGTTATCCCATTCTTTTCAAATATTCATCAATCAATAGATAAGGTACTCAAACATACAACAATAGTCTCACTAGTTAAGGTTTGACATCAATGAAAAAATAACAATTGTCTACATTGTAGCAATATTTCCAACAATCTCCCTTTTTGGCATTGATGGCAACACTAAACTGTAAAACAATGATTTCCAACCAAAGTTACCATACAATCCAAAAAATTGCCTGTGTTCCTAATATGAACAAATCTTCATTAATGTCTTTAGCTTCATTCTGACTCCCTCTATGTCTATAATTAAACTGAAATGTTTTTTGTTACTCTTCAGCTCCCTCTTTCAGTAATATCTCCCTTATATATGTTGTTGATCTCCCTTGCATCTATTGTTTATCTCCATTGTATCTATTGTTTTAGCAATAATCTCCCTCTTTAATGACAATGCCAAAGATGTTGACATCTTCATTATGAAGATTATTTTGTTCTAATATTTGTATCATGTTGTTCCTGTCATCTTTGTGTATGTCTGATCTTCTTTTTATGTTCTTCTCTTTTACATCATAGTTTTTATGCAACATCCTAAAATAGTGACTTACTGTGCATCAATGTGTCAAGTGTTCTGATTAAAACATTTGATGCAACAGTACCATTCAGCACTAGTTAGCCTCTACTAGGGGAATTACCCCCAATTTATCTCTTAGATAATCATGAGAATCCTTGGGTAATGTTTTTGTAAATATGTCTGCCAACTATTCCTTAGTGTTCACATATTCTAGTCTCACTTCTTTCTTTTGAACTAGCTCCCTTAAGTAATGATACTTGATAGCTATATGTTTTGTCTCAGAGTGCATTACAGGATTTTTAGAAATATTAATGGCACTCATGTTATCACAATATATGACAACCGGTTCTGTGATCTCCTCCTTCATACCTTTCAGTAGTATCTTCAGCCACACAATGTTTGAACAATTAACTGTTGCTGCCACATACTCGGCTTCAGCTGTAGATTGTGAGGTGCAATTTTGTTTCTTGCTTGTCCAGGAAACTAATCTTATTCCCAAAAGAAATGCTCCTCCTGTGGTTATTTTTCTATCATCAACATTACTAGCCCAGTCAGAATCAGGATAGACTCTGAGTTCAAACTTGTCATTCCTTTTGTAATATAGGCCATAGTATTTTGTACCTTTCAAATATCTCAAAATTCCTTTTACTGCCATTATATGTGTCTCTTTTGGATTAGCAGAAAATATAGCAACAATTCCAACTGCTAATGCAATATCAAGTCTACTATGTACAACATATTTCTACTTACCAATAATTGATCTGTACAGTGTTTGATTTACCTCTTTTGTATCATCATTCTTTGTCAACTTTTGTCTAGTAGCCATGGGTGTACTCACTGGTTTTGAATCTTCCATAACAAAAGTTTTCAGTATCTCCTTGATATATTTTGATTGAGTAATATAGATACCATTCTTAAGTTGATGTATTTGTAATACAACAAAGAATTTTATCTCACCAAACATAGACATTTCAAATTTAGTTTGCATCTCTTTTGAAAATGCTTTACATATCATATCTTGTCCACTGAATATGATGTCATCAACAAAAATTTCAGCCAATAAAATTCCTTTAGCTTGCTCTATTTTCAAATACAGATTGTTGTTGTCATTTATTCTTGCAAATCCAATCTTCATTAGGTAATTGTGCAATCTTTCATACCATGCTCTGGGTGCTTGTTTCAGTCCATATAATGCCTTGTGCAGTCTGCAAACCATGTTCCTCTTACTTGGGTCAACAAATCCATCAGCTTGTTCAATATACACTTCCTCTTCTAATATCCCATTTAGAAATGTTGAATTCACATCCATTTGATATACTTTAAATCCTTTGTAGGATGCATATGCAAGTAGAGTTCTCACACCCTCCAATCTTGCAACTGGGGTGAATGTCTCTCCATAGTCAATTCCTTCCTCTTGTGCATAACCTTTGCATACCAGTCTTGCTTTATTCCTTGTCACCTCT
>MU228390.1:294693-314634 GCA_018584345.1 Thuja plicata | reverse complement strand
GTAGAGTTCTCACACCCTCCAATCTTGCAACTGGGGTGAATGTCTCTCCATAGTCAATTCCTTCCTCTTGTGCATAACCTTTGCATACCAGTCTTGCTTTATTCCTTGTCACCTCTCCATGTTCATTCAGCTTGTTTTTGAATACCCACTTTGTACCAATTAAATTTTTGTTGTCAAGTCTTGGTACTAGTTTCCATATCTTGTTCTTTTCAATCTAGTCTATCTCTTCATTCATGGCTTGAATCCAGTCTTCATTGTCCACAACATCTTTTACTGTCTTAGGCTCAAAATCACATAGAAAACATGTGTCTTCTCTTAATTTACATCTTTTCATAACTAAAGAATCCTTTGCTCCTATGATTTGATCAGGTTTATGGTGCCTTCTTACATACTTTTCCAAAGTAGGCTCTTTTTCAGCTTCAGTTTGATCATTCAAGTTCAGTTCAAGGTGAAACTGTGACTCGGCATCTCCATAAGATAGCTCGGCAGTCACCTCCTATTGCCTAAAATTTTTGTTATGTGTCTCGGTAGGTGTAGACTCTTTCTCAAAAACTTCATTTTAAGTTTCTTTAGAATCCTCCTCTTCAAGATAGGTGAATGATCTATAAATTTCAGGCTCAATCATGCTTTCAGCTTCATTTCTTTCTGCATATTCATCAATTCTAACATTTGCACTTTCCACAATTTTGTTAGTGTTAGAATTCAAACATTTGTATGCCTTACTCTTAGTAGAATATCCAAGAAATATGCCTTCTTCTCTTTTATCATCAATTTTACCATGTCTTTTATCCTTCAGTATAAAACATCTACTCCCAAAGACTTTAAAATAACTTACAGTAGGTGTGATGTATGATAAACTTCAATGCTTGTTTTCATACCCTCCAAGAGACTTCACTTGCCTCCTAGAATCCTATTCCTCTTTATGACCTTCCAATAGGATTAGATCATTAACTAAGACCTATTACAACTCTGCTATAAGACTCAATCTCTGAAAACTTATCCTTGAATGATCAACACCTTAGTTTTGATTCACTTCTCCACACTCACTTAGAAGGCTCTAAGTGCCAAATCTCCATAAACATGCTCCAAAATTGTAGGGGAATTCTCCATCATGAAAAAATTCCTTTTCTAGTCCATTTTATCCATCTTGGAAGGGTCTTCAATCATCTTCTTATCAAATTCCATGAATCTTCTTAAATTGACCTTAAAAATAGGCCTATTCTAGTAGCCCTAACCAGTCACCTTTTCCTATTTCTTGCAAAACATTTCTAAACAACTTGGAAAAATAAGACTTGATTTGAATACCCTTTTGGAATTTTTAAAACATTCACAAATTTTTTGGGTCTGAAAAAGACTGTACAGGGGGTTCCTACAAACAAGGACAAGAGGCCTAATAGGCCTAATTTCTAGGACTGAACTGTGATTTTTATAGTAAACTTGTTCAAACCAAATCCTAAATGATTGGTAAGACTTATATCTACATATAATGGATATATATGATGTTTAAATTCATGATAAACTCCTTCCCTTGTACAAATCCATACCTCCATGCAATGTTTCAACACTCTTTCTACCTCTAGACCTCTAACCGGGCTTCACAAACTCGCCTAGGGCCTAGAAATTAAAATAGTTCCTCATACTTTCCAGAATCCTAAATCCTAAAAATATATACACTAATGACTCCTCTATAATTTCCATCTAATATGGATTATTATCCACGGTTAGATTTCATGGGGAGCCATGACTCTCTAAACTACTCAAAACACTAGTAAATTAGATACCCTAAACTAGATTGCTGAAAATCAGAAGATAGATGACCACAAAATGACTAACAATTCAAATGAAAAAGTTCATAAACAACCTATAGAACACTAATCCAGCACTGGTTTTAGTCTTTCAGTCCATTAAGTATGACTATCCACAAAAACACCAGCAATTTTCTATAAAAATGCTTGCAGATCTCTATTAACTTTTCCTCCAAACTATTACATGATTTCATAATACTTTGTGTCAAGTATTAGGTATCATTAGATGAAATTTCCTTCATTTTTGTGCTTTTTGGTTGATCATAACCTCCTATAACTTAGGGAATCCAAAGATACCCGAATGACATGCACTCTTTTGCAATAATTGCAAAATTGAAGGCAACTTCTTTTGAACATTTGGAAACTTCCACATATGCCATGTTCCTATATTCTTGGGATTCTAACCTCCTATGTCTCAAGGATCCAAATACATTTATAACCTTATGGCATCTTTATAACAACAAGATTTTTTAGAACACATTTAAGACTCTCACCTAAGCTAAGCCTCTAACTTAAGAAATTAAATTAAACAACTAACAAAGGCTATTATTGTGACCTTAGTCCTAATGAATAAATCACCTATCTAGCATATCAAGAGACCTTCTAAGGTCCTAAAACAAACTAAACTAATCTCTTGACTTAGCTAGAGTCAAGTACAAGCCATAATTTACTAACCAATGGAGGCTAGCCTAGGTGCTCCTGCACCATCCTCCCCAAAATTAAGAACTTCAATCCACCCTTGGATTGATGATGGTAGGATCAATGCCCATCCTTTGGAATTCTAATTCCTTGATCCAAATTTCATCAGTAGCACTCTACCCATACCTCTGAATGAGGTTTTCTTTATACTCCTTGAGTCTAGTCTTTTTGTAGACTATAGTGTCTAGTACACTGTTTGGTCCTATATTTGCAGCAGTAGGGAGTTGTAAGTCTTCTACATCCCTGATCACTTCATGTATTGTCTTGTCCAAGTCTTCTTGAGGCCCTTTGTAATGGACAAGTTCTACAACATTGAAAATATTTAACAGTCCACTATCATCTGACAGGTCTACTTTGTAAGCATTGTCACCATACCTTGCCAATATAGGATAGTGTCCTATCCTCCTTATTTTTAGCTTGTAAGGGACTCCTTTTTGCAATATTGATTTGTTTAGATGCACCATGACAAGATCACCAACATTGAAATCAACTATCCTTCTACCTTCATCCATCTTTGCTTTGTGTTTGTTGGTGTTGTCTACCAATGTCTTCCTTACTGTTTCATGAACCTCTTTCATAGTATATGCAAAGTCATCAGCATATCCACTTGCTTTGACTCCTTCTTTCAGATCTCTCAACTCATAGACACCCCTTGGATATAGTCCATAAACTATCTCAAATGGACTCTTCCCTGTGGATCTATTCAAGGTGTCATTGTAGGCATATTCAGCTTGCCCAATCAATTGATCCCATTGTTGTCTATACTATTTAGTCAATAATCTTAGAAGGTTTCCAAGGCTCCTATTAACAACCTCAGTTTGACCATCAGTTTGGGGATGGTAGGCTGACCCAAAAGATAAGTTGGTGCCCAATCTTTGCCAAAGAGTCTTCCAAAAATGACTCATAAACTTTGTGTCTCTGTCTGAAACAATGCTGATAGGAAATCCATGGATTCTCACTATCTCTTTGAAGAATAGAGATGCTATTTGACTTGCATCATTTGTAGTCTTACATGGCACAAAGTGAGCCATTTTACTAAATCTGTCCACAACTACATAAACACTATCCATACCTTGTCTTGTCTTGGGTAACCCAACTACAAAGTCCATGCTTAAGCATTCCCAAGACCTAGTAGGAATAGGTAGGGGATGATAAAGACCAAAATTTGATGAAGTAACCTTGGCTCTTTGACACACAATACAACTCTCCACATACCACGTGACATCAATATTCATTCTCGGCCAATAGTAGAACCTTTGAACTAGTTCTTGTGTCTTTGTGATCCCAAAATGACCACTCAATGCACCATTGTGCTTCTCCTGAATCATGTTCTCCCTAATGAAACCTCTAGGGACACATAGCTTATTTCCTTTAAACAAAAAGTTAATTTGCAAAGTATATTCAACATACTCACTACGGAAATGGTTCTTGTATTCAACACATACCTTATAAATATCTTCAAAGTCCTCATCCTCAACATATAAATCCTTGAAGTGATCTATTCCCATGCTCTTCAACTCAATCTCTTGAATGGTAAGAGCTCTTCTTGACAATGCATCAACAACTTTGTTTAGGAATCCTTTCTTATGTTTGATGTTAAAGGTGTAAGCTTGTAGGTACTCAACCCACTCCATGTGCTTGTGACTCAACTTCTCTTGAGAATTCAAAAAACTCAAGGCTTGATTATCTGAATAAACAATGAACTCCTTGGGCAGAAAGTAGTTCCTCCACTTTCTCAAGGCTTGAACCAATGCATACAACTCAAGGTCCTAAGAAGAATACTTCTTCTTTGCTTCACTCAACTTCTAAAAGTGAAATGCTACTGGTCTACCTTCTTGGCTTAGGAAAGCCCCAATAGCTATGTTGCTTGCATCACATTCAATGATGAAGAGCTTCTAAAAGCTTGGTAGGACTAACACTGGTTGGGTAGCAATCTTTTCCTTTAGCAACTCAAAACTCTTGTTGGCTTGTTCATTCCACATGAACTTGGTCTTCATTCCTCCTTTGATTGTATCCAATATTGGAGCACAAATAGCACTGAATTGCCTTATTAAATTCCTATAATACTGAGCAAGTCCATGAAAACTCCTTACCTCTGTTGCTTTCCTTGGAGTGGGCCAATTCATAATGGCCTCCACTTTACTTTTATCCATTTTTAGATTACCATGAGATAGAACAAATCCTAGGTACACTAGCTTTGTTTTGATGAACTCACATTTCTCCAAGTTAATCATTAACTTGTTGTCATGTATCCTCTTAAGTATTGATTCCACATGCTTGAGGTGATCCTCTCTTGTCATACTAAAGATGAGTATATCATCCAAGTATACAACTACAAACTTGCCAATGTGATCCTTGAGCACTTCATTCATCAACCTCATAAAAGTTGATGGAGCATTTGATAAGCCAAATGGCATGACTAGCCATTCATATAGTCCTTCAGTGGTCTTGAAGTTTTTCTTCCACTCATCTCCTTCATTTACCCTTATCTGGTGATATCCACTTTTTAAATCTATCTTGGTGAAGTACCTTGCACCTCCTAGACAATCCATCAAGTCTTTTATCCTAGGGATAGGGAACCTATATCTGATAGTGATCCTATTTATGGCTCTGGAGTCAGTACACAATCTCAAAGTACCTCCTTTCCTAGGGGCTAGGACTATGGGTATAGCACAGGGACTAATACTCTTCCTTATAAGGCCTTGTTCTATTAACTCTTGAATTTGCCTAGCTATTTCCTCATTCTATTAAGGTGTCATCTTGTAGGTAGCCTTATTGGGTAGGGTAGCTCTAGGAATAAGGTCAATCTTATGAATTATGGGCCTTATAGGGGGTAAGGTTGATGGTTTTCCATCACTTACAATGCCTTCATATTTCTACAACATTTCTTGTATCTCTTGTGGCGGCTCTGTCCTCTTTACTGTTTTGTCTTCCTCTTCATTAGGCTTCAACACTAGAGAAAAACCAACCCCTTCTCCTTCTTCCAGGGAATCCAAGAACTCATTTTAACCAACCATAAGGACATTAGGACCTGTTGTCCTCACTTCTGCATCTTCTAAGACTGATTGAATTCTGAAAGTCACATTGTCCTTCTTAAAAACATAGGATTTCTTCACTCCATCATGGACAGCTTGACGGTCAAATTTCCATGGCCTACCTAGGAGCAAGTGACATGCATCCATAGGCAGCACATCACACAAGACCTTTTCTTTATACCTTCCTATGGAGAACTCCACCCAAGCTTGTTTATTTACCAAGACATGTTGTCCCTTATTGAGCCTAGTCACCTTGTAAGGACTAGTGTGGGGTATTCTTGTCATATTTAACTAGCTGACAGCCTCCTCTGACACAATGTTGTCAGTAGAACTAGAGTCAATGATGACTCTACATACCTTGTTCATCATCTTGAATTTGATCCTAAACAAGGACCTCCTTTGACTTGACTCCTCCTTGACTGGTTCCTTGATCAATGTCCTCCTCATCATGAGGTTCTCACCTTCCTCTAAATTTAATGGCACCTCAAGGTGTTTATCAGTTGCACTTGTGTCTTCTTGGACCAAATTAGTCCTCTTTTTACCTCCTTGAGAAGTAATACTCTTCTCTAGACACCTATAGGCAAGGTGTCCCATTTGGTTACAATGGTAACATTTCATATTGGCAAAATAGTTGTCTCTTCCTCCTTGTCCACCACTTCTACCACTGAAACTTGAGTTCCTTCCTCTACCACCTCTACTAGAACTTCCTTCTTGTTGCTCATTGTATTTTACTTCTCCTTGTGTTCTTGATTCAGAACTCCTTCCACCATATCTACCTCTTGATCCTCTATTATCCCTTCCTTTACCTCTTCCTTTAGAACTTTATTCTTGTTTTCTTTTGCCTTTCTCCTTTATCTTCAAGGTCATTTGATAGCATTGGCAGATGGTTTTGAAGTTCACAAGACTCATGTCTTCTTGAATAGACTATTTAAGTCCATTTATATACCTAGCTAGTTTGATGCTTTCATCTTCAACCACTTGTGACCTTAAGCACAATTTTTGGAACTCTTCAGTGTATGCTTGGACATCCAAATCTTTTTGTCTAAGATTGTGTCTTCTTCTATGAAGCTGAACTTCATAATCATCAGGCAAGTAAGTCTGCTCCAACTTAGTTACCATTCCTTTCAATGAGAGTATAGGACTCTTTCCTTCTTTCTCCCTTTTAGTTTGAAAAAAATTCGACCATGTGAAAGTTGATCCTCTCAACCTTGACTTGGCCACACTCACTTTTTGGGCCTCTGTGATACCATCACATTCAAACTGGTTCTCTATTCTATCTATCTAATCCACAACTGAATCTGGATCCATTTGTCCACTAAATAGTGGCACACCCTCCAAAGCTTTGCCACTTAAAGCCTTCAATGCCTTTAGGAAGGGTTCTTGATCACTGATAGGGTTAGGAGTTGGAACTTCCTCTTCTATATACACTCCCTTTTCCCTTGCTTCTTCTTCTTCTTTTTGATCTATCTTTTCTTTCATCTTCTCTACTCTGTCTTGGACTTCTCCCAAGAGTTGCTCCATTTGAGACAACCTTTCTCTCAATAATCTGTTGTCTTCTTCTTGCTCATCCACCTTTTTATCTAGCTCAGCATTAGTCACCATGGTTTTATCTTTCTCTGCACTTCCAGTAGTATTTTCTCCCAGTGACTCAATAGGCTGCAACATCCACCACAAGCTTGATCAAATCCAAGCTCTGATACCAATATGATGTATGATAAACTTCAAGGCTTGTTTTCATACCCTCCAAGAGACTTCACTTGCCTCCTAGAATCCTATTCCTCTTTAGGATCTTCCAATAGGCTTATATCATTAACTAAGACCTATTCCAACTTTTCTATAAGAGTCAATCTCTGAAAACTTAACCTTGAATGATCAACACCTTAGTTTTGATTCACTTCTCCACACTCACTTAGAAGGCTCTAAGTGCAAAATCTCCATAAAAATGCTCCAACATTTCAGGGTTCTTCTCCATCATGAAAAAATTCCTTTTCTATTCTATTTGATCCATCTTGGAAGGGTCTTCAATCATCTTCTTATCGGATTCCATGAATCTTCATGAACTGACCTTAAAAATAGGCCTATTCTAGTAGCCCTCACCAGTCACCTTTTCCTATTTCTTGCAAAACATTTCCAAACAAATTGGAAAAATAATACTTTATTCAAATACCCTTTTGGAATTTTTAAAACATTCACAAAGTTTATAGGTCTGATAGTGACCATACAGGGTGTTCCTACAAATGAGGACAAGAGGCCTAATAGGCATAATTTCTAGGACTAAACTATGATTTTGATAGTAAAATTGTTTAAAATAAATCCTAAACAATTGGTAAGACTTCTATCTGCATCAAATGGATATATATGATGTTTAAATTCATGAAAAAATCCTTCCCTCGTACAAATCCATACCTCCATGCAATGTTTCAGCACTCTTTCTACCTCTAGACCTCTAACCGGGCTTCACAAACTCGCTTAGGGCCTAGCATATAAAATAGTTCCTCATACTTTAAATACTCCTAACTCCTAAAAATATATACACTAATGACTCTTCTACCATTTCCATATAATATGGATTATTATCCACAGTTAGATTTCATGGGGGAGCCATGACTCTCTAAACTACTCAAAACACTAGTAAATTAGACACCCTAAACTAGATTGATGAAAATTAGAAGATAGATGACCTCAAAATGACTAACACTTCAAATGAAAAAGTTCATAAACAACCTATAAAACACTAATATAGCACTATTTTTAGTCTTTCAGTCCATTAAGTATGACTGTCCACAAAAACACCAGTAATTTTCTATAAAAATGCTTTCCGATCTCTATTAACTTTTCCTCCAAACTATTACATACTTTCATAATACTTTGCGTTTGAGTCTTAGGTATCATTAGATTCCATTTCCTTAATTTTTGGGCTTGTTGGTTTAGCATAACCTCCTATAACTTAGGGAATCCAAAGATACCCGAGTGGCATGCACTCTTTTGCAATAATTGCAAAATTGAAGGCAACTTCTTTTGAACATTTGGCAACTTCCACATATGCCATGTTTCTATATGTTTGGGCTTATAACCTCCTATGTATTAAGGATCCAAATCCATTTATAACCTTATGGCATCTTTATAACAACAAGATGTGTTAGAACACATTTAAGACTCTCACCTAAGCTAAGCTTCTAACTTAAGAAATTAAATAAATAACTAACAAAGGATATTATTGTGACCTTAGTCCTAATGACTAACTCACCTAGCCAACATAGAAAGAGACCTTCTAAGGTCCTAAAACAAACTAATCTAAGCTCTTGACTTGGATAGAGTCAAGTACAAGCCATAATTAACTATCCAATGGAGGCTAGCCTAGGTGCTCCTACACCAAGGTGCATGTCCATACCATAGCTCATAAGGTGTAGTATTTCTACCTTTATTGAATTTTAATCTATTCAAGGTATAAACAACTATACTCATAGCTTCTCTCCAATATTTCTATGCAACATTTTTCTCCATCATTAATGTTCTAGCATAATCCATGATAGATCAATTTCTTCTTTCAGCTATACCATTCTGTGGTGGTGTCCTAGGTGCTGACATCTATATTTTTATCCCTTGGTCATTGTAGAACCTATTAAAATCATTAGAAATGAACTCACCTCCTCTGTCAGATCTCAAACATTTTAGGCTCTTACCTGTTTCCTTTTCAACTTTTACCAAGTACCACTTAAATAACTGAAATGCATCAGATTTTTCTTTGAGAAACATAACAGTCATCATCCTAGAGTAGTCATCTACAAGTAGAATAAAATATTTGTCTCCATAGTAACTTTTCTCACCAATAGGTCCAAAAAGGTCAGTATGAACCAATTCCAAAATATTCTCAGAAGTATGAGTTTTTCTCTTAAAACTAGATTTAGTCATTTTACCCAACTGACATTGCTTACACATTGCATTCTTAGGTTTCTTTAACTTAGGCATCCCTCTAACCTTTTTCAATTTACTTATTCTTACCAAGTTATAAAATTTAACATGACATAGCCTCTTATGCCATAACCAAACATCATTATATTGTGCAAACAAGCATGTCTCTTTAGCTAAATCTAGATAGAACAAGTTACCTTTAGTTTGATCACCACCTCCAACTAATTCTCCATTGGCATCATAGATCTTTTCTTTCCTATGATGGAATTCAACTCTATAACCAAAAGTGTTTAGCTATGAAACACTCAAAAAATTATACTTAAGATCATCAACCCAGTATACATCATCACATCTAATCTTGCTAGTTAGTTGAATTGATCCTTTCCCTTTAACTCTACAAGGTGTATCATTACCAAACTTAATATATCCACCTTTATATTGATCTAAGGTTTCAAATTTGTCCTTATCACCAGTCATGTGATGTGAATAACCATTGTCAATAATCCAATGATCACCTTTACTCGTATAAGAAATTAGTGCATTTTTCTCATCATCATCAGAATCATCTCTCATTGCAACATACACAACTTCTATATCATTTTCATCATATTTATTAGATTCACTGTCAGAAGCTTCTTCAGCTATATAACAATATTTCTTACTTTTGTCTTTGTAATCCTTGTACTTTTTGTAGTCTCAGTCATCCTTTTTGTCATTGTACTTGCTATCTCTTATTTCATCTTTCTCATTCTTGTCAGGACATCTAGCAGCAATATGACCAACTTTGTTACAAGAAAAAGAAATAATAGGAAGTTTACCTCTGAATTTTCCTTTTCCTCTAGCTAGTCTCCTTGCCATAAGTGCCTCAAGATCTTCTAGATCATCATCTGAGGTGTCACTCTCACTATCCACACATTTCTTTCCTTTCCTTGATTTGTTGATGACCATCCAACTTGAATGTAGATTCAACAACTTGTGGAGTATAGTTGTCAAAATTTGACATCTCAAATGCAGTAAGTCTGCCTACCAAACTTTCTAGAGTTAAATTTTTATTAGGAGTACATCTCAGTTCTTGAATTTTAGATACTCTTATAGCATAAATAGGAAGAAGTGTTCTTAGTACCTTTCTCATGATAGTTTCATCATCAATGGTTCCCTTAACTCCTCTAATAGCATTTACAACTTCCTTTATCCTATCATAATATTGCACTATATTTTCTCCTTCTTGCATTTTTAAATCATCAAACTTACCTCTCAGGCTTTCAGATTTGGCTCTTTGTACATTCATATCACCTCCATAAATGGTTGCAAGGGCATCCCACATCTGCTTTGCTCTTGTACAATCCTTGATGTCCTCAAATTCATGATAGTTCAGAGATGATGCAAGTTCCAGAATTGCTTGATTATGTTCATGCTTTTATCTTAATTGTGCAGCATTCATAACTCCAATAGGGGCTACATACTCTATTTCAATATGTTGTTTAGAAGAATCACCAATACCAGCCAAGTGAAGTTTCATAAAACTTTTCCATGCAGGAAAGTTTTCCTTGTTAATCTTCGGTCCATCCCTTTTATACATCTTGATCTTTATCTCCAAGTACCTTCAAAATTTTTCAAGAGAACAAGTGCTCTGATACCAATTGTTAGGATGAATTTAGAATAACTGAGAGGGGGGGGTGAATCAATTATCCTCAGGTCTAGATGTGCAACATATATTTTTAAACCAACTTCAACAACTCAGATTTTCTCGGCAGGAATAAACAACAAAAGTTTGCAATTTACTGTACTAATGAAATAAGCTTGCAAAAACTTAATAGTAAAACACAACAATAACATTCACACATTTTGACACCATGATTTAATGTGGAAACCTAATATGGGAAAAACCACTAGTAACATGCTACCAAAATTTCACTCTTCTGAAGTGATGCCCTATTAGGAGCCTACCTTGTTAAAGGTTACAAAACACACTGTCAAATGTGACCTGCTTAAAGGATTTAATCACCCTGTCAAGAGTGGCCTTGTTAGAGGACTTAGAAAATTCCAATCTGAATGTCACCTTGTTCAAAGGATTTATATAATAACTATTAGGTCAACCTGGTTAAAGTATTTGAACTAATACAATGGTTAAAAAGTAATCAGCAGGTGTGATCTAATACATACAACTTACTTTGCAAATCCAGATCCAATTTTAGCTCTAATGCTAATTCACTGTGTGGTCTCCATTTTCATCTCAAACTTAAGATCTTCTTGGAAATCCATCAAGAAATCACTTTGCTTATCTTCTCAACCTTCTTTGCTAGGTCTTTACCAATCAGTCAATTAACCATGCAATACTTTGCATTCCACTTCTCCTTCCTTGGATACTATAACAATAATCATAGTAGGTTATAATATACCTCTTCATCTAGGTCAGATAAATATTTTGCCACTTAATCAAGATCATAGATCTTAGGTTAGGTCAGATCCAACAGATCTTTCCATCATTACATTTAATTTACTTCTCTAATACAATCATTAATTAAACATTGAATCCATGCACTAATAATAGTTTCCTGTGCATCAAATGAATGTGGACCAATCTTAATTAACAATGCATATCCCAATAAAATCAACTATGTTGTTCATAGATCTCAAATATCATCAATTAACAAAATAGTGTTGCTCAAATTTCTCTGTCTCCCTCAGCATTTCACTAGCACTCGACATCATCTTTGCATTTCTCGGCATCACCTTTCACTTTTCTTGGCATTGACTTTTCTTTGCTTGGCATCGACCTTCCAGTGAGCTATCAATGATAGATAAACAACGTATCACTTTTCCAAAGTGTCAAATGATCAAGTACCCTGGTGTATACTCATAACTCAACCATTTCCTTGGTCTTCTTGTTATCCCATTATTTTCAAATCTTCATCAATCAATAGATAAGGTACTCAAACATACAACAATAGTCTCACCAGTTAAGGTTTGACATCAATGACAAAATAACAATTGTCTACATTGTAGAAATCTTTCCAACAATATCAAAGTGAGATTATTGAGAAATTTTATACTATAAACATGTATAGTCATTAGTTTACACTTATCTGTGTTACTTACATTGATTTTCATTCCCCTTCATACAAATTTTTTCAATAGCCAGGTGCATCATATATGTGTTGCATGAGCATGGAGGTATGCTAGCTTAACAATGATTCATATAGCAAATTGAATTCTATCATGAGTGTTGTCATCTAATGCTAGATCCTATGTGGTGGTTTGAGCTCCTTCAACAAAGTAGCATAGGAAATATCAATACTTCAAGGCAAGCTAGATATCACCTTTATGCTCTCTCTTCTACTACCAATTACAAAGAAGGAAACAAAGGTGTGTTCATTATGTATTGTTAATGTAGTTACTTATTTTGTAACTTATTAAATGAAAGATTTGTCAACTCTATTTTTCACCTTACTTCTATGCAAATTGAGTGTTATTTCATGATGTGTGTAGTTATATTTGTAACATAAAATGTTCATGTTTTGTAATTATGCATAGTATGGTAATTGGTCTTGAAAAAATTGAGTTTTGCAATCATACCAAAACATTGTTATGGATTTTGTACCAATTTTAATTATTATAGAATCCATTTATATAAATAAAAATAACAAAAAAAAAAATCAAAAGTTCAACTCCTAAATTATATCAAAATACTTTTTTTATTCATTAATTTCCAAATTTTATCTTTGGGGTGGTGAAAGAGATGCTACCCATGTACTCAAGGTTTCACACATCATTAACCAGCCCTTGGTTATCTCAAAATGTGCTAAAACAGTTAGATTATAGAGTGCTAGAGGATCCCTCCAAAACATAGAGTGAAGCCTAGTACTGCTAGTCTATGCATAGTAAGCTACCTCAAGATGCTAAGGATCACATCCATGATTTGCTATTATCTTAGCTATTGAAACATTTATGATAGGATAGGACAAAAATTTTTATGATCTATTGGAAACACTGTCATTATTCAACATTTTTTTGTACCTTAAACACATTGAATCTTCATCTTGCATTCAAACTTGTATCCCTCCAATGTTATTCATCGCTTCCCTTACACATTGGTATGCCCAAATCACTAGAATTTCATCATTTTACATTACTACAACAATATAAATGCTTGAAATTCATTGTGTTGTTAGTCTGTAGCCTCCTAAGACTTGCAACACACTATTCTTATGTATCTGAAGCCTCGTAGAGGCTCACTTACTACTGTGCATATACATATCAACTTCATCCAAGCCTATAATTTTCCAATTAAAACCATTCTCACCTTCTACAAGATGAGATTTCTCTAGTTCATCACATTATAGCCCCATTCAGGTTTGTTTTATTCTTACTATTTATACTTTAGTGCTTACTAATATACCAGAGCCATTTGGAAATGCATTATGATCATGAAAAAACTTCTGCTAGGATAACATAGGCTGAGGCTAAGCTTTGTATTTAAATGTTCATCGATGAGCACAAAAAAAAAAAAAAAAACTTAAGGAATTGAAAACCTAAAAGACTTGAATGAGACCAGGTGGAAAATTTAGTTTCCTACATGGACCCAAGACAGTGAAAATGAGGGTTCTACTTGACACACAATCTGTTTTCCCATGTTGATGATAAATTTAAAAAAATTATACCATGTGAATAGATGGAAATAATGTATCACATAAAGTGATAATGCCATAATATACAAGAATGGAATTTACTCAAACAATGAATAAAGCTCCGCCTATAGAAATAGCATAAGAATAAATGGCTTCTTATATGATAGGTTGCATAACCTGTAAAATATATGACACTGAAACAGATTGAGACCTGGCCATTAGATATATCCAATTCTATTTCTTGATGTTAAATGCACCAAGAGATCCAGGGTTTCTAACCATCTCCACTAGCCCATTCATCTATGTACTAATAATATTAGCATGTAGATATGTAGGCATGATAAATGCAACCTTCTAACCTACTAGAAGCAAAACAACCGCAACAATGTGTATTATTGAACTGCAAGTTGCAGAGGTCTGTAAAAAAATTAAGGTTTTTGAAAGCTCAAAAAAGGTGTAAATCTTTGGTATGGGGCCTCCTTTAGCAACAACACTACCTACAGGAAATATTTCTTGACAGTGTCGCATCAGACTGTCACACTTCAAAAATGTACAAATCTGCCAAAACTATGAATAGATGTTTGAAATATATTCTCAATAATCTTGGCAAACCTAAATTGACTCATTGCTAAAACCAAATTGGTTCTTTGTTTTGGTGAGAAACTGAATTTTCTTATTTGTCACTAAAACCAGATTTTTTATTTGTTTCTAAAACCAAAATAGTATGACCTTGCTAAAACCAAATCATTTTTTTTGTACTTGTGCTTATTTTTCAAACCAAGTTGCCACTCTGAATACTATGAATCCTTTAAACTGTAAAACACCTTTGCTAGACTTTTCTTTGTTGAAAGGGACCAAGACTTCCTTCTTGTAATTAAAGTATAATTACTCATGGGGAATCACAATAGGCACACAATAGAGTCTCCATTACTCAAGTTCCTTCACTCAAGCGTGTTTGAAACTAACAAAGATAATATTTGAAAAAAATGACAATAGAAAAAGTACTAAAATATCAAAAAAGAGAATTGAATGTTCTAGGGAGGATAAGTATCCAGAACTTAGAAGGGTATTTGTATCAATAATTTTTTACCTATTTATCATCACTCCACTCTTTCTTTAAATTTTTTACCTATAGAAACCAATGACATAATATGGTGCCACGCTCCATGCAATTTTAAGAGCAAGCTTAGTCCAATATTACTGGAGTTGCTAATTTAAATATCAGTAAGCATCCAACTTAGTTTATTAGTCAAACAGTACTCTAAGCTTGGTGGCACAAGGTAGCATGCATTAAATAAGTGATAAGGTATTCAATATTTACTATTAAGTATTAACAAGTTCATTGAAAAGAAAAAATGAGCATTCTCAATCTCTTAAAAGCACAATTGTTTACATTTTTTAATATTTGTCATAGTACAGCCTTAAATCGATAAAGTTAAAAATTTGTGAGCTTCAGTAAGCCATGATGAATTTCTTAGCCCTGATGAACTTTCTTGAGAAAATTCAAGGTCATCTTCCATTATTAAGGATGTTTCTATCTTTGCCATCCATTGACTACAAGATGAGATTATAGAACTTAATGCTCCCAATTAAGTTATGAAATTTTTAAAATTAGAGATGGAAAACTTTACTAACAAGCAAACTAAGGTTCTATCTAAATATAAATATGTTAAAAGCAAAAGGTTGGTGATAAAAGGAAATCTGTGTATAATTAGACTGACAATACAACAATGGGTGCAAGATATCAAGAGAAGAAAGCCCCAAGTGTTGCACATACAACTGCTTGAAGAAGAGATGGCTATGCAAGAAAAGAGTTGACTATCATAAAATGTGGCCTTCTAAAGCCTTCTAATCCTTCCATGTAAATCTTAAGCTTCATTCAAAATTAAATGGATCTAAAGGATCTTTTATTCAAGACAACATGTGTAGAATCTCAGTCTATGTTGATCATTCATTTCAGTGGCCATATTTATACAGTCCCAATATTTAATACTTCTAATCAATTCACTACAATAACCATCACACAAAATTTCTTATTATAGTTACTATTCCTTCTCTTATATATATTGGAGTTTTTTTTCCTCAGCATGTCCTTTAATTTTATTCCCTTACTTTGTAACCATGGGATCTGAGATATGAGATCTCAGCTTGCATTCTTTGGGAGGAAGCTTAGTACTACTTTAATAGGTCATTCTCTAAAAAGACTAAGATTTCATATGCCTAACTATATATTGTCCTATGAGAATATATAATGATATTAAATGCAAGATTATGCACAAAAGACTCATAATTTATTTCTCTATTCACCTAGTTTCCGATTATTCAAAGGAGTTGTCAAACAAAAACACTTATAAAGACATTTTCTTAAGTCAGGGAGAACATTTATCTCATTTTGAAAGATCCCTAATATTTTTCATGTAGGTCTTCCATACAAGCCAACTCCTCCCCTCAATTTCCATGTAACAACCCTTGTATAAGTTTCTTTCTTTTTGTCCTCTTGTCAATTATTACCACCAATATAATTCAAGAGCCACTTCCTAGTTTAACAAAGGATTTGCATGATAAATTTCTTTTTTCCCTTGACTCGGATGCAAGGCACTCCAAAGTCCAAACTGAGTGGTTCAAGCATGGAAGTAAATTTAGTTTTTAAATTTAATATTCACCCACCTTTTTTTAGGTCATCTCAAGATGGACTCATAAGTAGCCATTATGATAATGAAATTTTCTCACTTGTCTATTGTAATATCATAAGGCAAAAGAACCCACTTAACAAAAGTACATTTATATATTTGTTAGTAGCGGGTTGGAATTGTGAATGTATTCTACTGCTTTGGGTTTTTCTCCGAGAAGCATTGAGTATGTGCATTGATTGGTCTCCAAATCCATATTAAATATTCTCTAAAGATTTAGTCTACTCCACTATCCAGTTACATTAATGAATTTTCTGAAAGATACCAACTTATAAAACTTGCAAGACTCAACAACAAATGAATTTTCATAATTTGTTTATCTAGTTAGGAATGAAATTACACTCATAAATGAATTCTTCATATCATCAATGAATCATCATAGAACTATCTATAGTTACAAAATATCTTCTTCACATTACATTCACTGTAAAAAGAAACTCCTTTAATGCATGATTCTAATTCTTGAAAGCTTACTATCTAACCATTGAAGTCTTGTTAAAATTCTTGTTCGCATCTTATTTGAGTATTTTTTTGTTTATTTCAGGGAATGTTCATGCTGGTATCAGGATATTTCAGGCTTCCAAAGGATATTCCAAAGCCCGTGTGGTGATATCTCATGTCTTACATCAGTTTCCACTACTGGGCATTGCAGGTAAGGAAATCTTCCCTAACATTATTATTAGGTATAATTTCCCGTTGAAGAAAGTTTTCACTTTGAAAACAATGGAATCCCTACATATATGTGTTGGCTTATAAGCTACAATAAATAGAAAAAATATTTTATGAATCTATCTGAAATGGGTATCTTTGACAATTTAACAGGGTCAGTACCAGAATGATTTGTTAGGTCTGGAATTTGACAACCAATATCCTTACTATGGAATACATCTTATATATTAAAAATTAAATAGTACAAAGAAGAAAAAAATTGTAGTGTGAGGTGAACATGATTAAATGTTTTGAAACAAATTATAGAAGAATTTCTGCATTTGAATTGTGCACGAATTTTATGCATTCAACTTTGGTAACATTTTCCTTAAAATTGTAAAAATAAGAGTAACTAAAATTGTTGTTAAACTGTGAACTTAAATATACAGTAAAATTAATGTGTTTTCATTTGAATTTTTGAAAACTATGGAAAAATAAAACAGGTCTTCATAGAAGTTTAAATTTGTGTTGTTATGACACCTATGCTAGTTTTGGCAACAAACATAGGATTATCTTAGCATAAAATTTGTAAATTTTTAGCTTGTAGTAGAGAAAATATAATGTGATTATATGGATTTTCATATCAATTTGATTAGATTGATTAACTCCTTATTCTCTTCTCGTAGGTGAAAGGTTTGAGGAAGAATCAAATCAGGAAAATGAATCTAGTATGATATTTTTATGCATAATAAATCCTCCTAATTCTTTTGTCAACCAAAGACAAGTGAATAATTTTTTTAAACTTTGGCTCCTTACAGTTCCTTTTTAGTTAGTTTTTTGAGCATCAAATGGTGTGGAAAATAGGGAATTTTTATATTATTCTTATGCTTCTTTATTTCCTGTACCACTTACATCCAGAGCCTAAGGCTAAAACTATTAAGGAAATGACATATGATTGGGAGCTTCTAAATGATGTCAAGGTAGTATGGCTTCGAAATCTGAAGGAGGTCACTGATGAATAATATTCAAAATTCTACCATTCACTTTCAAAGGTTTGTGAACTGCAACTTTAAAGTTTGTTTAGTCTATTTTCAAAATATTGTGAATGTGTCTGCTAGGATGATAATAAAAGGGTATTTAACAATAGACTCAAAGAGCATGGATAATAAATCAGAAGGATTTTAAGCCATAATGTTTTGAATGCTAAATCATTTAACAATCCTGATTTTTTTGGTTTTTAATAATGTTATCACTCATACTTGGAAAAAATTATTTGTAGTATTACTATTAGATTGTCAACTTGATATGATAGTTTTCCTTAGTAACAGCAACAATTTGGTCAAAAATTAGATTGTAACAGGTGGAACAACACCATTGTCAAGCAAGGAAGTGTGATCCCCATTGCATGTAGAAATGGGGAAAAGTGGTGCAAGGTGTATTGTCAAGGCTAATCAATTTTTTGCACATTTGCCTAAGAAGGATCTGCATCAATATGGTGTAAATTGCCATTGAGCTTTACTTTACCTTTGTTATGTAAACAAATTTTGTTTGGAAATTTTGAATATTTTATTTATAACAACATTGCATGCATTTATCATTGACTGACTGGTGTGTCTGATAGTAAATGTTTATTGTACTATAAAATTGTTCCCAGTGTATTCTTAGTTCAAATTTTGAGAAATTGTGAAATTTATCCTCACATCATTGAGCATTGATGCTGATTTATTTGGCATAAGTGATCTGCTGTTGGAATTATGTTATATTTGTCATCAGTGAAAACACTTATTTGATTTTGTATGCTTACCGAGCTCATCACTCAGTTCACAGCTTATACCTAGCATTCAGTAATCACATTGTAAAGCTCAGCGGTTAAACAGTTCATACCGAGCAGAACAGTGGTCACCGAGCATATGAACAGTTCAACAGTGTTTATCGAGAAGAGAAACATGCACCGAGCAGACGGTAGTCACTGAGCTTCACCATAACTACCAAGCCATCAGTTGAATCCAACCGAGAAGTCAGTTACTACCGAGTCGCCAGTGGTTACCAAGTGACACTATAGCTACCGAGTCACCAGCGGCTACCGAGTTCCAAGCTACACTTCAGGACTAGTATGGACCGAGCCTCTACTCTTACCAAGAGCATGACGATGCCGAGTATTGTAGTGGATGCCGAGTATCAGAAGATCACCGAGCCAGCTTGAGGAACCCGAGCTTCTACCGACTCAGTAATATTTTGTTTACTCATGAAATGCCGACTTAGAAATAAGTTTATCTTATTTTATTTATTTGTATTTGGCCGACATTGCAAATTGTAATTATGGGAATGGTATATATATGTAATGTATTATACCATTTGAAGTGTGAAAGTGAAAGTGGAAATTAGAGTAATAAGCATAGACTGCAATAAGGCAGCAGAGCAGAGCATTTTCGCAAAGGAGCAGAATTGCCATATCTATCACAGAAGGTGATCAGTATTCAAAGGATCATATCAGCAATAAAGTTGTAAGTCAAGATCTACTGTT
>MU228390.1:237243-268148 GCA_018584345.1 Thuja plicata | reverse complement strand
TCTTTCAAGAAGCAAACAGGTGATCACCATATAGGAAGCCGGCCTAGAATCTGGAGATTCATTCCAGCCATAGGTTACCCACAACCTTGGAATGTTTCCATGTTTCTCCAAAAGGTTAAGTTCCTGCCAACTTAACAGGGTGCAATTTTGAGAGCTAACAGTTTGTCACTTGATATCTGGCATCTCTCTATGCTATCTTCATGACCAAACTTTTTGATACTCCTTGGGATGTATCTCAATGTAAAAATGATAGTTAAATCCTGCTCGGTTAAGAGACTTTCTGATCCAATGGTTAAACTAAAACATTAAATGATCTGTTCATGAATACAACTAAAATTTGCATATTTTCATATCTATTGTAAGCTCATAATATCTTTATGATCAATGTTTCTTTTCAATACATTTTCTTTACTTCTTTCTGATTGGTGATGGTGTATCTTTGTTGCTCGGTGTCTAAAAAAATATTAGCTCTGTTCTTTAGCTTTATTGATTAGGACTGCATAAATTCTTTTCCTTCACCGGTATTCTCTTCAACATCTTCTTCTCTATTCACCCACCACCAATTCACAATGAATTAGCTTGTCTCATTTATAGACATGATTTTGACCATTTCTAAGTCCTTGTCTTTCTTTTTCTTAACGTGATCCAAAAATCTTGGCATTCTTTCTTTAAAGCTTTGTTTAGTTTTATCTTGTAGATCTCTTCTTGACAACTGGAATAAAAATAGCTTTAAAACTCTAGCTTATCTCTAGCTTTTAACTTGTCGATAAAAAAAATGTAATCAACCAGTTAAATCCATGTTTAGCTCCTGCCAGCTAAGTCTTTTGTTATTTTTGAACTTTAGTTCTAATAAGTGTTTAACTCCTTGTTTTCTTAGTCTTGACTTCAGTTGTCCTCGGGCATCTCTGTCTTTTTGTCGGGGTTGTCTATCCGTCAATTATCTCTTTGCCTCTTCTTGTTAGTAATGCTTGCTTGGGTATCTTTCTTGGTTTACACTGTGAGTGTTCTCTCAGGGTTCTCTATCTATCAATGTGCACTGTCTATTAGTGTTTGTTGTCACTTTGTGTATACTGAAATTTTATGCATTACTGATAACATAGCTATTATTCCTTTGGTTCTTTGAATTCTTTGACAATATGAATATAACCAATCATATTATATCAAGTTGACATCAATTAAAATACAATACATTAACTAATTTAATGTCTTGTATTAACTTTTTGTATCTCAGTGATCATCAACTTAACAACTTCAAGAATTCAATCAGTTATAGTTCATCAATCTCTCCCTTTGGCATTGATGACAACACACTACATAATACTAATACAATATGAAACATATTAGTTATATTTAATCAAAATTTACCTAACTTATTGTTTTATAACCAATACAAATGTCTAACTCTTGGTAAGCTATTCTAGCTTAGATTTGATTCTTACAGAGTACTTTCTTCAATCTTCATTCCCTTCACTGGATAGATGTAGCAACTTCTGATTCTATCTCTCCCTTTGTAGAATATTCTCTTGCTGATCTTTGCTCTCCCTTTGACTATTCCTCTCTCTGATAGATATTTCTTTTTTCTTTGAAAGCAATATGTTTCATGATATACTTCTCTCCCTTTGGATGTGTTCTCTCCCTCATGACGGATATTTCATATTAAGTAATCTCTCCACAAGTTACATCTCTCCCTTACAAGCTACATCTCTCCCTTTGACAACAATGCCAAAGTCATTTCTGTTTATTTATTATATTCCTTGAATTTCCTTTCCATCAGCAATGTAGCTCTGTATTAGCCAACAATATCTCTGGTGTCTGGTGCAGATATGTACCTTGCTATGTACAGATGTATCTTTGCAGTCTATCTGTTTGCTTGCATCAACATGAATGATCTTCTCACTATGTAGGATGATGCAACCTCCTAGTAAGCTTAGTGACCAATAGATAAGGGTCAAACCACTAGTATATTTCTTAGGTACTCACATGTATCTTTAGGCAATGGATTGGTGAATATATCTGCTAATTGTTCCTTGGATTGAACATATTCCAGTATCACCTCTTTTTCTTGCACTTATTCTCTTAAGTAATGATACTTGATATCAATATGAATAGTCTTAGCATGCATGACTAGGTTCTTTGAAATGTTAATTGCACTTGTATTATCACAATAGATAATCATTAGTTCAGGAATCTTCATATTCATACCTTCTAGTAATTTCTTGATCCATGCAATATTTGAGAAATTTGTAGCAGAAAAAACATATTCTACTTGTACATTAGATTGTGAGATGGATCCTTGCTTCTTGCTGATCCATGTGACAAGTCTATCACCCATAAAGAATGATCCTCTAGTTGTGCTCTTCCCAACATCTAGGTTTCTAGCCCAATCAACATCTATATAGACTTGAAGCTCAAATTTTACTTCTCTTTTATACCATAAGCCACAGTCCTCGGTATTATTTAGATATCTCAGAATTATTTTCATAGCAGTCATGTGTGATTCCTTGGTATTAGTAGAGAATCTTGTAACTATTCCAATTGCATGTGCTATATCTGGTCTAGTATGAGCAATACACATTATTTTGCCAATAGTTGATCTAAATAGGGTCTAGTTTACCTTAGGAGATTTGTCTTCCTTTTTCAACTTGCATATGGTTTCCATAGGTGTGCTTACTAGCTTGGAGTCTTCCATTTTGAATATTTTGAGAACTTCCTTTGATGTATTTGGATTAAGTGATGTATATGCCTACATCTTATTGAAGAATCTGTAGACCAAGAAAATTTTTGATCTCCCCAAACATTGGCATCTCAAACTCTTTCCCATTTCATTAGAAAATGATTTTCATAACATATCATTACCTCCAAATATGATATCATCAATAAATATTTCAGAAATCAAAATGTTATCATCATCTTCTTTTAAATCCAAATTGTTGTTTTCACTAGTTCTTACAATTCTAATACTTATGAGATAGGAGTGAATTCTTTCATACCATGCTCTCAGTGCTTGTTTTAATCCATACAAGGCTTTGTGTAGTCTAAAAACCATGTTTCTCTTGTTAGGATCAAAAAACCCTTCTGGTTGTTCAATGTATACCTCTTCCTCAAGTATTCCATTTAGGAATGTAGATTTGACACCCATTTGGTATACCTTGAATCCTTTGAATGTGATGTAACCCAAATTTACAATCAAATTTGAATGGTTAAATAATTCAGGGAAGTATTTTTGCAATTGTTATCTTGATTTATGCTTGTTTTTCCTCCCTCCATTCATAGTTCATTACTGAAATTAATTTGTCTTATGCATTTATCATGTTTAAATTCTCGCATTAACCTTTTAAATTGGCTATGTTTTATATTTTTCACGGTTTGCATATATTTGAATTCATAAATCTAGTCGTTGTACCCCTTTCATGGTTTAAAAATTCATTTTAATATTACTTTATGACTTTGGAAGGGAATGTTCTATCTCATTTGGCTCTTTTGAAAATGCCTTAGTCGTGAGATCTCTGAAGTAGTGGGAATATCCTTTTATCATGGGGCGACTTAGTCTGAGCTGTCAATGCAAAAGTAGATCCAACGATCGGTGTGAAGTCTCCTAATAAACCATGGGTTTACAAAATCTTCTTCTGACTCTAAGACCATTTAGTTGCATTATCTCTTGATTAAACTTAGAGCTATTAGTAGGGTTACATTTCTCCTTCAGTCGTGTGCTCACCAGATGATATTGGGTTTAAGTTGAAAATTCAGCCATTAAGTCATGGCCGTTGATATAGATTTGATCTTGTGGTTGTCACGTTATCTCCCTATCAAAAGGAATATGCTTTTATCTTATATATACTTAACGATAACTGTTGATCTCATTCAAAGCCTAAATAAATCTAATGATGGTCATGTGATCACGAGATAAACCCATAGTCAAGGAGATAATCTTGTGACTTAGAAACTAAGGACATTTGTGAACCCAAGGTCAAAATCTGGTTAAAACTAAAGTCAGAGATTAAATTAAAGAGAAGACAAGTATTTTTTGATCAGACAATCAGTGTAATGGAATAAATCCAAGATGTATAGAATCTATCATATAAGCGATTAAGCCCAAGTGATACATGGTAGAATGATGTCATTGTCCTCAGGTCAGATTGGGAAGTAAAGATCGAGAAGTTTTAGTTTGATCAAATGGCTCTCATGATTTCTTAATGATAAAGTGATTGACATCTAACGTATAAGCCATTACATCTGAACGACAGGTATACCAGGCCTGCCTAATGTATAAAGTATGATGATTGGAATATAGGTGGCATTATTTGGTGGGTTGAATAAGATGATGGGGACACACATCAACTTATATGTATGACTACATGACAGATTGGTCAGAAGATTAACCGTCAAACATAATCAACAGCAAGCGCAATTCCTTAAAGTAAAGATGCATGTTCATTACCCATTAAGGCATTATGTGATTGCAACATGTGTCTTGGCCCCACTGAAAAATAAGCGATGAAAAATGAAGATCTATGGTGCAGTTCATGTCTAATCTACGATTGTCATTCACTCACGATGAAAAGATGCACGATCTTTATTTTATTTGAGTGTGTGATTCGATGACATGTGTCTCAGATGGATAGAAAATTCAAAAGAGCCTACATGGCATCCATGACCCAGATTTTCTTTTTCATTATATGTTTTAATATTATTATTTTGTCGACCGAGGGTTTTGGTTAATATTTGATACGTTGACATTGTCTGCATGTAGGGTTTCACAGGTAATAAAATGAAAATGAAGCGGTATAGATTGAAAGGTAAAGATCAAAGACATGCAGAATTCCATTTATATACCTTGTAGAGGTTAAACATATTATTAGAGATTCATAATAGATTCTTAATAAACTATTATGATTTTATTATCGATTTGGTCGATAACTGTTTCTCAAGGATGATAAATCATTCTTAATTATAATTCTGATTGTTTATTTGTTGATTATAGGGATTAGGTTTAGTTAGAGGAACCATTGCATTGATCTGAAGCTTGTTTTCATCCTTTGAACATTTTATAAATAAAGGATACCAGGATCAATGCAAGGAGGTCTGGTCTTTGGTGACATTTACTATTATCATTTTTCAGTTAGGTTTTAGTTTTGATCACAACTGAACATGGATTCTTATGTACCTATTTTTTTATAATCAATAAAAGATAACTATTTTCTATCTCTCTTGGCTCAAGGTTTCAATTCTCATTCAGTTAGTCCTTTGCAATTATTGAAGGAATTTCAATTGTTGTCTTTGAGTTGCTTATGTAGAAAAGTTATTGTCTCGTATCATTGTTTGAATATCAGGAAGTGTGTGATAACTTAATTTATTTCTAACTTCTTGTTCATTTGGTCTTCCAACCATAGGATTTAAACTCATTTGAAGTAACAAGGATATAATACAGACCTTAATCTTCTCTGCATCTAAAGCAGTCAGATAGTTGATGGTTGAATACCGTCTTGCAAAGTTGTACATAGGATTGAATGTTGGATTGACTCTATTTCCCAAGTTGATATAGGCACCGATCTAGTTATTATTTGAGATAGACATTTGATTCATTGTTTCATGTTTTTGAGATATTCTAAAATCCATTCATTTATATATACACAATTTTACAAAGCATTCTTTACAAATCTCACAAAGCATTTAGTTTTGCAGTTTTACCTTACAATTGATTACAGTTTGATTCCTTTCAAATTAACTTGCCATACTTGTGAAGGAGAGATTTAAGTGTTCATTACCTACTATAAAAATCCTTAAAGGATAAGATTAAGCTGTAGGCCTACCAGCCTTGGTTCTACAGAGCCAGAATTTCATAATTTTCAACCTTTCCCCAAGTTTAAACTTGTTAGTTGGCCAAATCACTTAGGTTTCCCATCATTAGATTGGCAAGTCCATAGGAAATCCAATCTGTTGATTTGAGCACCAACAGATTGGTGACTCTACTGGGGACTATATTCATAGTTTGTATTGTGAATTTTTTAGAATTTTAGATTTTTCAGACCAGAACGTTTGAAGTGCACTCTACTAGAAGGAAGAATCCAGAAGACCATCAAGAAGTATTTTCCTTCTAACAAGAAGGTGGTGAATCTACAATTTTTATTGTAAGTATTCATGTCGGGTAGAAGATCTTTGTATCCGTATCAATTTGAATTAGACTTGAAGAAAATTTTGAAAAGAAGTAAGCAAGAGGTTGTTGAAAAGATGTATACCGAACATAGAAGGTTTCCTGATAGGGAAAATACTAGTTTCAATGATGGAAATTGTTATGATTTAGAAGATTTTATAAATCCCTTTGGCTATGAAGATGAACAAAGTTCAGCTCAAGAAATAGAGGAAGAATATGATAAAGAAGACAATTTCCTATATGCTACATTGAGTAAACTAATTGAATATGGGAAGAAGAATCCAAAGTTATTGAGAGCTATGAAAAGGTTACCTGATGAATCCTTAGAAAAGTTAGAGATAAGGAGAATTGAGTTGGATTTAGTATTTGAGGATGAAGATGAGACAAAAGAAAAGGAGATGCCAAAGGGTAATGGGAAACCAAAATAAAATCCTCCTCATAGAAAAAATGGAGAACCAATTTTCAACAATGATCACACAAATCCATTGTTTGAACCTGATAATAAAGGAAGACATGAGAGAGGCCATAACAACAATGGAATAAATAATTATTGGAGACAAACAAATAATGCAGAAAACTATGACTGAGGTAATCCTAGACAAGAAAGAATGGGTAATGGTCATAGAAATGGACAAAATCACCATGGTATGGATCATCAAAATCCCAGAGGCCAGAATGGAAACCAAAACAACATGGGCCAGAGAAGAAGAGCTCCTATGGTGGTGGAAAGGTATAAACAACTAGATTTCAGTGGGATAGTTGGATATCCAAATACCATATCAAGTGATTTGAGGAATGCTATTCCAAAAAATTTCAGGGAATGGAGTGGAATCTACTAAAAAAAAAACCTTTAAATTTGAAGAACACCATTGAAGAATTAGATGGAAACCATGAAGACATTTTTATGAGGTTGTTTGTCCAACAATTAACTAAAGATGTTGTTGAATAGTATAGAGGGTTGTCTGATGGATCCATTTCAAGCTGGTGTGATTTTGTGAATCAATTTATTGAACAACTTTGTGACCATAATGATACATCTTTTGCATCTCATGAGTTAACTAGTATTAAAAATAACTTTAATCAATTAGTTGTAGAATTAAATAAAAGGTTTAATAAAGTTCTATATAGAATTCCAAGAGATATAAGGCATGTTGACTCTTTTCTGATAGATTCTATCTAATTGCATTTTATAGTAAAACACATTATGAGATTAGATCACAAGGCCCTACAACATTGCTGCAAGCTTTCAAAATGGCTTCCACCATTGAAAACAATAGAAGGTATGCTGGAAGGATAGATAAAAGAAGTGATGTTAAATTTCATAATCCAAAAGCCCCTGAAAAGAATGATCTTAAATAAATTATGGATATGCTAAAGAACTTGAATTCAAAACAAGGCAAAAATGAAATACCATCATTTCCTAAATATGACAAGCCATCATTTCCTAGAAATGAAAGATTTAGATTAAAAGACATGTCATATAAGACTCAGTGGAAAGATGGAAAACCTGAGAAGAAATATTATACTAAGGAGACACCTGATCCATTGAAAAGAAATAATTATTTTGTGGAAGACTATCCTTTGTGTGATTCTTGTAATCTACCACATTCCCCTGATGCTTGTGTTGTGTCCTAGAGATTTCAAGAAGAGGAAGATCAGAATGATGAGAAGCAGCCTGTAGTGAATAATGTCTCATCAGAACCAATGTGGGGAAGAGATGATAACATTTCTTCTAAAGAATAATATGTTTACCATGAAGATCTAAATAAAATATATCATTGTGATAAACAAGGAAAAACACCAATTATCAGAAGATTAACAAATGAGGAAAAGGAAGCATATACTATTGCAGCTCTTGAGGAAGCAAGAAGTAATTACAAACTAAGGAATAGAACAGTGAATGTTGATCAAGAAAAACCTATTGGGACATCTATCAAAATGCCAAAGAAAAGAATAAATCAACGTAGCCTAGGAAGAACCAAAGATGGTGATGCAAAAGTAGGTCAACAGGTAAACTTTCATCAAGAATCTAAATTGGCAAAAGAGAAATCAATGGTCAGTAAGTCTTTTCCAAATAATAGTTCTTTTATATCTAATGATTTATCTCGGGTAAAAATTTATATTCCTTTGTTAGAAATGATGAAATTTCCTGAGTTTAAAGATGAAACTATAAAATTATTGTCCAATGTAGGTAATGTTTTAAATGAGGAAATTATTCAAAGAGCAGTAAATGAAGATCCTCCTATCATTTATTTAAGAACTAATATTTCTCAAAATGGAAAACACGTGGATCCCTTTTATCTTATTTTGATAATTAACAATAAACTTCTTAAGAATTGTATGATAGATTCAAGAGCAACAGTGAACATTATGCCTACAGAAGTCATGAAAGAGCTTGGAATGAAGGTGGATACAACTTATGGGAAATGCTACGCTATGGACAATAGGTCTATACATGTTGGTATCATGAAAGATGTAGAATTTAAATTTCCTTCTTGTCCTGAAATGTCATATAAAACTAATATCACTGTTGTTGAAGTACCTGATTGTTATGGAATGCTTTTATCTAGGCAATGGTCTAACTTGGTAGGTGGTCATATTCAATTGGATCTATCTTATGCTACTATTCCAATGAATGGTAGGGAAGTAAAAATTTATAGGGAGCCTAGATCTCAATATATCATTCATAAAGACATTGGGATGGAAAATATAAATTTTTGTCATTTAGACATGGATAATTTTCAGGTAAGTATTGCTAAACCAATATTGGAAATTGATATTCCCCTTGAAGTGCATTTGCAAGAAAATTAGGATAAACTTTGGCAAATGAATTTTGATGGAGCATGCAGTAAAGAAGGTAATGGTGTTGGGGTCACTTTTGTACCCCCATGTGGTAAGATCTTAAAATTTTCCTTCTTACTAAATTTTGAATGCACAAATAATGTTTTAGAATATGAAGCATTAATTCTTGGTTTAAATATTGCAAAATCATATGGTATTAAGATGCTTTCAGTTTGTGGTGACTCTGAATTAATTATTTCTCAAGTTAGAAATAGATTCATCACTAAGAATCCTAAGTTAAGAAAGTATAGAAATTTGGTGTGGGATTTAATTGAATTTTTTGATGCTTTTTCAATTAAGTGGATAGAAAGATTAGGAAATTTTCTTGTAGACTTGATGGCTAATATAGCCATCAAGCAGATTGATATCCCTTATGATGAGATTGTGTAGGTTGAGATAAAAAATAGACCATCATTTCCTGACAATGTATAGAATTGGAAAATATTTAAAGATGATAGAGATCTCCTCAAATTTCTGGTCAATGAAGACAAATATGAAGATCAGTGCATAGACTAGAATGGTTATATTTAAAATCAAGATGGAAAAGAAACCTTATTTGGAAAAGAAATTGTTCAATTGAAGACAAACAAGATTCCCCAAGGTTTGGTTGCATTAGAAGGAGTTTTTAATGATCAAGAAAACTTCAAAAGGGGTAAGATAAGTAATGAATCTGAAGAGATTGAAAAAATTAACTTGGGAAATGATCTTACTCCTAGAGAAGTATTTATAGGCAAAAATCTCACTCCCAAAGTCAGAGATGATTTGAAAATTCTGTTAAGAAAATATAGGCACATCTTTGCATGGTCATATGATGATCTTAAAGCCTACCAAGAAGATTTATTTCAATATGAAATCCCTCTAAAGAAAGATGCAAAACCTTTCAGACAAAGGTAGTGTCCTATAAATACAATGTTAGCTCCTAAGATGAGAGAAGAACTTGTCAAAATGATGGATATAGGAATAATTGTGCCTATAAGACATTCTACATGGGTATCAAAATTGGTCCCAGTTAGAAAAAATAATGGGGACATAAGGTTGTGTGTTGATTTTAGAAACTTAAATATATCATCCTTGAAAGATAATTATGCATTGCCAAATATGGAAGCTCTCTTACAGAAAGTTACTGGAAATGAACTATTTTCTATGATGGATGGGTTCTCAGGGTATAACCAGGTGAAGGTTAAGGAATCAAAACAATACAAAACAACCTTCACCACTCCCTTGGGAACTTATGTATATGAAATAATGCCTTTTGGATTAACCAATGCAGGGGAAAATTTCCAAAGAGCAATGGATGTGGCTTTTGATGGCTTGATTAATCTTATCATGGAAGTATATCAAGATGATTTAACTGCTTACTCCAAAAGGGCAGATGATCATTGCATTCACTTGGAGAAGATTTTCAGAAGAGCTTTAGAATATGGTATATCTCTAAACCCTAAGAAATGTCATTTTGGGGTTACTGAAGGAAATCTTCTTGGTCACATCGTATCAAAGGATGGTGTGAGGATAGATCCTGAATGAATTGTAGCCATTGATAATATTTAGATTCCTAAAAACATCAAAGGGATCCAGTCCTTTTTAGGACAAATAAATTTTGTAAGGAGGTTGGTCCCTAACTTTGCAGAAATTATCATACCCATTGCTAAGATTCTTAAGAAAGGTGTAGAAATTAAATGGTCTAATGAAGCCATAGAGGCATTTGCTAACATCAAGAAGGCTATTAAGAAAGCTCCAGTCATTAAGACACCTAATTTTTCAAAGCCTTTTCAAATATTTTCTTTTGCATCATATCACACTATTGTTGTAGTTATGTTGCAGAAAAATAATAAGGGCTATGAACATCCAATAGCATTTTTCAGTAAAACCCTCCAAGCAACAGAATTAAATTATGATATAAGTGAGAAGCAGGCTTATGCTCTAGTTAAAGAAGTAAAATATTTTAGGCCATACTTGGTAGGAGCTAAAGTGATAACTTAAGTGCCAAATGTTGCAATTAAAGATATATTTAAGCAATCTGAAGTGACAAGTAGAAGATGTAGGTGGGTGAATCAAATTCAAGAGTAGGAATTATTGCTAGATTTTATGCTAACCCCAGGGAATCACATATGACTGCTATGAAAAGAATCCTAAGATATCTGAAGAATACTAAGGAATTTGTCTTATGGTATAAAAGAGAAGGAAAATTTGAACTAAAAGTGTTTACGGCACTGATTGGGCTAGAAATCTTGATGACCAGAAGAGCACAACTAGAGGAGAATTCTTTATGGGTGACAGACTTGTTACATGGATTAGCAAGAGGTAGGGATGCATCTCATAGTCTACTGCAGAAGAAAAATATGTTGCTACTGCTACAAATTGCTCAATTATTGCATGGATCAAATAGTTGCTAGAATGTATGCATATGAAGATCTTAGAATCAATGACTATCTATTGTGATAACACCAGTGCAATAATCTTTATTTGAAAGAAGATACTGATGCTAACACTTTGATTGCTGAAATATTTGTTGATGACATCATATTTGGAGGAAATGATATGCTATGCAAATCATTTGCTGATGAGATGAGCAAAGAATTCAAGATGTCTATGTTTGGAGAGATCAAGTTCTTTCTTGGTCTACAGATCATTCAACAAAGTGAAGGTATTTTCATTACACAGTCCAAATACATCAAAGAGGTCCTAAAAATATTCACGATGGAAGATTCCAAATGAGTTGGAACACCAAAGGATACTAGATGTAAGTTAACAAAGGAAGACAAGACAACAGAGGTAAATCAGACTTTGTACAGATTAATGATTGGAAAACTCATGTATGTTGTACACACTAGACCAAATATTGCACATGCAGTAGGAATTATTGCTAGATTTTTTGCTAACCCGAGGGAATCACATATGACTAATGTGAAAAAAATCCTAAGATATCTGAAGAATACTGAGGAATTTGGCTTATGGTATAAAATAGAAGCCAAATTTGAACTAAAAGTGTTTACCGACGCTAATTGGGCTAGAAATCTTGATGACCGGAAGAGCGCAATGGGAGGATCATTCTTTATGGTTGACAGAATTGTCACATGGATTAGCAAGAAGTAGGGATGCATCTTATAGTCTAATGCAGAAGAAGAATATGTTGTTGCTACTAGAAATTGCTCAAATATTGCATGGATCAAATAGTTGTTGGAAGGTATGCATATGAAGAGCTTAGAACCAGTGACTATCTATTGCGATAACACCAGTACAATAAAAATTTCCAAGAATCTAGTCATGCATGCAAAGACTAAACACATTGCCATCAAGTATCATTACTTAAGAGATCAAGTTCAAGAAAAAGAGGTGATACTTGAGTATGTACAATCAAAAGAACAATTGGCCGATATCTTCACCAAGCCAGTACCCAAAGATACATTTGAGTACCTGAGAAAGAGACTAGGGGTCAAACCCTTGTCTACTAGTCAGTAAAAGACTGAAGGTTGCATGAGCCTATATATTATCAGAATATCATTCATGTTGATGCAAGCAAAAAGATGAACTTCAAAGCTACATCTATATATAGAAAGGAATATATCATAACCAAGCACCAGAGCATATTGTTGTATTGCTGATGGATAAGGGAAATTCAAGGAATATATTATGGATGGAAGAAAATGATTATTTGATATTAATGTTTGATATATGTAAGATATTTGTTTGGAATTTTTTTCAAAGGGAGAGAAAGTATCCATATTATCATAGTCTTCAGAAAAAGAAGAAAGATTATCCATTATCAGATTACTCCAATAGGGAGAGATTATATCCAAAAAGAGTGTTGCTGAAAAGAGACAGAGACATCAAAGAAGAAGAATAGTCAAAAGAGAGGTATTGAAATAAGGAAAGGATGAAACACACCAGAACAAGAAACACAGAGAACTACAAGAATCAAATCTAAGCTAACATAGAGCTTACCAGAAATCAGACATTTTTATCGATTATCAAAACAAACTGTTTGGTAGTTTGATGAATCTCAACAATTTTATTGCATATTGTATTAGAAATAGTATAGTGTGATAATATTGTATGTTTCCATCAATGCCAAAGGGAGAGATTGATGACATGTAACTGATTAAATGTTTGATAATGTTAAGTTGAAGATAATGCAAGACATTAAATCAATTAATGATTTGTATTGTCATTGATGTCAACTTGATATCATCTGTACGGTCATTTATATAACACCAAAGACTTCAAAGAATCAATGGAACAAAGATTATGCTTTTAGAAATGCATAAAAGTCAAGTATTCACTAAGTGATAGATAACACTGATAGAGTGCACACCATTGGTAAAGGAAAAGAACCAAAGTCACAGTGATACCTGATGAGTAGAAGATAGTATTGCCCAATGAAGCAAAATAATAGGATGCCCGACGAGTTGAGAACATAGTTTCCCAATGAGTAAAATCCAATGATGCCTGACGAACAAAGATCTTGAAGATGATTAGAGTCACATCGAAAGAACTGGCAGTTGTCACCGATGACTAACTACAGAGTTAACCGATAGAATAAAGAGTTTTGAAAATGACAAAATATCTAGCTGGCAAAAGCTAAAGATAGAATTAACTGGTTGTTTTTATTGTATTATTTGACCAGAGTTAAGTGATTGATTTAAAGAAGATTTGTATAGTTGGCATAAAGATAACTATGAGATAAATCAAGAGTTATGCTTTAAATCAAATTGGCTGGATTTTTTTTTAGGCCAAGATTAATCAGGAATCAAGAAACAAGAAATGATGAATATCATGTCTATATAAGAGAAAAGCTTAATTCATTTCCGAATCATCACGAAAAGGGGGAGTGAATAGAAAGAGGATGTTGAAGAGAAGCTAATGAAGGATAACTTCATATAATCCTAATCAATCAAGTTGAAGGAGAGCTAAAGAATTTTGCAGACACCGACGAACAGTGAAGCACAACATCATAGAGAAAAAAGTGTGGAGCACAAAGAATTAAATTAATACATTGATCAGAGAGGTAATGTACTTAAATAGATCTGAAAATTTGTAATTCAAGTTGCATTAGAAATAGGTCATTATGTTTCAGTTTCACCATTAAAGCATCAAGTCTCTTAACAAAGAAAAACTTAACAGTCTTCTATATATTGAGGTACATCCCAAGGAGTGCCAAAAAGGTTGACTCATGAAAGTAGCACTAGATTTGCATAAAGCCTATTGATAGTCCTAGAAGGAGGCTAATTCAAGGATGGTAGCAAACTGAGATGCCTAATACTAAGTGACAACCTCTATGTATAAAATCCTCTAACAAGGTCACACCTAATAGTGTTTTTGTAACCTTTAACAGGGTTGGCTCCTAAAAGGGCTCACTTCAGAAGAGTGAAAATTTGGGGTACCGGTCCCAGTGGTTTTTTCCTTAATAGGGTTTCCATGTTAAAATCCTTATTTTATGTGTGTATGATTTATTACTTTACTATTTTACATTTCACATATGCTTTTCTAGATTTATTGGTATACTCTGCATATTTACTGAGTGTTGGTAAATAAGTTTTACTGCTTATCGCTAATCAAGGAGAATAAGGTCAGAAAAGGAAAATTGATAGACAGTTATTTATTATAAGTATTTCATGGCATGCATCTTGTAAGGGACATAATAATTTGAGGTTTATTTGATTGGTGGTTAGAATGAAGAAAAGTTTTTGAAGCCACTGATTCACCCCCCCTCTCAGTTATTACTAACACATATCACACTATTGTTGTAGTTATGTTGCAGAAAAATAATGAGGGCTATGAACATCCAATAGCATTTTTTAGTAAAACCCTCCAAGCAGTAGAATTAAAATATGATATAAATCAGAATCAGACTTATGCTCTAGTTAAAGAGGTAAAATATTTTAGGCCATACTTGGTAGGAGATAAAGTGATAGCTTATGTGCCAAATGCTGCAATTAAAGATATATTTAAGCAATTCAAAGTGACAGGTAGAAGATGTAGGTGGGTGAATCAAGGATAATGGTATGTTTTTTAGATCCAAGGAATTTTCTAAATTTTGCAATAATTATGGTATTAACTTGTCATATTCCTCCCCTTACCATCCACAAGGGAATGGCTAGGCTGAATCAAGTAATAAGAACATACTAAAAATCATTAAGAGAATGTTGAACAATAACAAAAGGGCATGGGATTCCAAATTACCCCTTGCACTTTGGGTAGATAGGATAACAGTTAAGAAATCTATTGGATTTTCTCCTTATAAATTGGTGTATGGAAAACAAACTAGATTACAATTGAACACTCTTCTTCCTGTATATAAATTTGTTAGAGAGGAACAACTGGAAGACATGAATTTCATGGAAAATAGAACATATCAGTTTACAGAACTAGAGGAAATCAAAATCGATGCACAAAGAGAGAATGTGAGGAAACAATTGTAGATGAAAACTTTACATGATAAGAGAACTAAGGACATAAAATTTTAGAAAGGAGACTGGGTGTTAAAGTGGAATGCTAAAGATCAAGATAAGGGAAAGCATGGAAAATTTGAAGCTTTATGCTTGGACCCCACGTAATTTTTGATAATATAGGAGAAAATATTTATATGTTGTAGGGTACAGAGGGTCATGTTCAAGAATTTCCAACCCCTGCATCTTTTTCTTTTTTAGTATTTTATTTTTTGCTTTTATGTTGTTCCTTGTCTCTATTTTGGTCTACTTCTCTAGAGATAACTGAGCTCTTGTTGTGTCCAAGTATGCACACATATCTCCAGAAAGAGCCATTGGTGTAACCCAAATTTACAATCAAATTTGATTGGTTAAATAATGCAAGGAAGTATTTCTGCAATTATTATCTTGATTTATGCTTGTTTTTCCTCCCTCTATTCATAGTTCATTACTGAAATTAATCTGTATTATGTAATTATCATGTTTAAATTCTTGCATTAACCTTTTAAATTGGCTATGTTTTATATTTTTCATGGTTTTCATATATTTGAATTCATAAATCTAGCCTTTGTACCCCTTTCGCGCTTTAAAAATTCATTTTAATATTACACTATGACTTTGGCAGGGAATATTCTATCTCATTTGGCACTTTTGAAAATGCCTTATTCACAAGATCTCTGAAGAAAAGAGAATATCCTTTTATCATTGGGTGACTTATTCTAAGCCATTGATGTAAAAGTATATCCAACAATCAGCGTGAAGTCTCCTGATAAACCACGAGTTTATGAAATCTTCTTCTGACTCTGAGACCATTCAGTCACATTATCTCTTGATTAAGCTCAGATTTACTAGTAGGTTTACTTTTATCCTTCATCCACATGATCTCCAGATGATATCGGGGTTCAGTTGAAAATTCAGCAATTAATTCATGGTTGTTGATACAGATTGGATCCCGTGGGTGTCGCATTATCTCTAGATCAAAAGGAATATGCTTTTATTATATAGGGACTTAATGATAACTATTGATCTCATTAAAAGCTTAATTAAATATAACGATGGTCATGTGATCGTGAGATAAATCCAGATTTAAGGACATAATCTTGCGACTTTGAGACTAAGGACATTTGTGAACCCAAGGTCAAAATCTGATTAAAACTAAAGTCAGAGATTGAATTAAAGAGCAGACAAGTACTTTTTGATCGAATGATCAACATAATGGCTTAAAGCCAAGATGCACGGAATCTATCATATAATAAATTAAGCTTGAGCGACATGTGGTAGAATGATGTCATTGTCCTTAGGTCAGATTGGGAAGTAAAGATCGAGCAATTTCAGTTTGATCAAACAGCTTGTATGATTTCTTAATGATAAAGTGACTGACATCTAACGTATAAGCCATTATATCTTAAAAACATGTATAACAGGCCCACCTAATGTATAAAGTATGATGAGTGGAATATAGGTGGCATTATTTGGTGGTTTGAATGAGATGACGGGGACACACATCGACTTATATGTTAGACTATGCGACATATTGGTCAGAAGATTAACTGTAGGACAGAATCAATGGCGAGTGCAAAGCCTTAAAGTAAAGATGCACATTGATTACCCATTAAGGATTTACATGATTGAAACACATGTCCTGGCCCCATTGAAAAACTCAGCGATGAAAGATGAAGATCTACGGTGCAGTTCACGTTTGATCTACGATCGATGTTCACTCGCAATGAAAAGATGCATGATATTTATTTTCTTCAAGTGTGTGATTGGATGGTACGTGTCTCAGATGGATAGAAAAGTCAGAAGAGCCTATGTGGCATCAATGACCTAGATTTTCTTTTTCATTATATGCTTTGATATTATTATTTTGTTGACCGAGTGTTTTGGTTAATATTTGATACTTCAACGTTGTCTGCATGCAGGGTTTCACAGGTAATAAAATGAAAATGAAGCGGTTTGGATTGAAACATAAATATCAAAGACATGCAGAAGTCCATTGATATACCTTGCAGAAGTTAAAGATATTATCAGAGATTCATAATAGATTCATAATAAAAAATTTTGATTTTATTATCACTTTGGTCGATAATTGTTTCTCAAGGATGATAAATCATTCTTAATTGTAATTCTGATTGTTTAGTTGTTGATCATAGGGATTAGGTTTAGTTAGATGAACCATTGTATTGATCTTAATCTTGTTCACATCCTTTGAACATTGTATAAATAAAGGATACCAGGATCAATGCAAGGAGTTCTGGTCTTTGGTGACATTTATTGTTATCATTTTTTAGCCAGGTTTTAGTTTTGATCACAACTGAACATGGATTCTTATGTACTTATTTTTTGATAATCAATAAAAGATAAGAGTTTTTTGTCTCTCTTGGCTCAAGGTTTCAATTCTCATTCAGTTAGTCCTTTGCAATTATTGAAGGAATTTCAATTGTTGTCTTTGAGTTGCTTATGTAGAAAAGTTATTATCTCATATCATTGTTTGAATATTAGGAAGTGTGTGATAACTTAATTTGTTTATGGATTCTTGTTCATTTGGTTCCCAACCATAGGAGTTAAAGTCATTTGAGCCAACAAGGATATAATATAGACCTTAATCTTCTCTGCATCTAAAGTAGACAGATAGTTGATGGTTGAATACCTTCTTGCAAAGTTGTACATAGGATTGAATGTTGGATTGACTCTATTACCCAAGTTGATATAGGAACCGATCTAATTGTTATTGGAGATAGACATTTGATTAATTGTTTCATGTTTTTGAGATATTCTAAAATCTATTCATTTATATATACACAATTTTACAAAGCATTCTTTACAAATCTCACAAAGCATTCAGTTTTGCAGTTTTACCTTACAATTGATTATAGTTTAATTCCTTTCAAAGTAACTTGCCATACTTGTGAAGGAGATATTTAAGTGTTCATTATCATCTATAAAAATCCTTAAAGGATAAGTTTAAGGTGTAGGCCTACCGGCCTTGATTCTTTAGAGCTAGAATTGCAGAAGTTTCAACCTTTCCCCAAGGTCAAACTTGTTAGTTGGCCAAATCACTTGGGTTTCCCATCATTGGATTGACAAGTCCATAGGAAATCCAATCTGTTGATTTGTGCACCAACAAAATGTAGCATAAGAAAGAATAATTATGACTCCTTCTAGTCTAGAAACAGGTGCAAAGGTTTCTCCATAGTCAATACCTTCTTTTTGTGCATACCCCTTGCATACTAATCTTGATTTGTTCCTTATGACTTCTCCATTCTCATTGTGCTTGTTTCTGAATATCCATTTGGTACCTATGACATTTTTGTCATCTGGTCTCAGTACTAGTGTCCATGTTTTGTTCTTCTCAATCTGTTTTATCTCTTAATTTATAGCACTAACCCATTCTTCATTTTGAAGTGTTGTATTAATATATTTAGGCTCAAAATCACAAATTAAACATCTAGTATTTAGTGACTTACTTCGTGTTCTCATTCTAGCCTTCTTGTCTCCTATGATCTGGTTCTATGGATGGTGTCTTCTGGCATACTTGGTAAGTATTGGTTCACCTCTCTATTCATCATTTTGATCATCATCTTGACCTTCATTCTGGTCTCCATCACTCGGTACATCATCTTAGACAATTTCCTTATTTTTTAGTGTTTGCAGCCTGATGCTTGGGTGCATTGTTCTATTGCTTAGGAGTGATGCACTATTTCTTAGGTAGAGTTTCATGTTGTTCTGTGTAAAAAAACCTATTGTAATCTACTAGTTCCTTTTTACTTTCTTCATCATTTTTCCCTGCAAATTCAACTTTTCTGACATTTGTACTTTCAATGATCTTGTTAGAGGATTTTTTAAGACATTTATAAGCCTTGCTTTTGGTAGAATACCCTAAAAGTATTCCTTCTTCACATTTGAAGTCAAGCTTTCCATTTCTATCTTCTTTCAAAATATAACATTGACTACCAAAAATTATGAAGTAACTTACATTGGGTGTGTATCCATACCATAACTCATAGGGTGTCTTATTTGTGTCCTTCTTCAATTGTACTCTATTTAATGTGTAGAAACCAGTACTGATAGCTTCCTTCAAAAATATTTGGGTGATGCCTTTCTTAATCATCAGTGTTCTTGCATAATCAACTATTGATTTATTCCCTCTCTTAGTAATTCCATTTTTCTATGGTGTTATAGGTGCAAAAAATTATCTTTGAATTAAATGCTCATTACAAAACTTAGTGAATTTATCAGAAACAAATTCACCTCCTCTATCTAATCTTAAGCATTTCACCTCCTTACCACTTTGTTTTTCTACAATAGCTTTATACCATTTAAACATCATGAATGCCTCTGATTTATCTTTTAGGAACATAACTGTCATCATTCTAGAATAATCATCAACAAAGAGAATAAAATATCTATCTCCATAGTAGCTCTTTGTTCTCATGGGTCCACATAGATCAGTATGGACTAATTCTAGAATGACATTAGATGTGTAGGTTTTCCTCTTGAAACTATACGTAGTCATTTTACCCTTTTGACAATTCTTACACATGTCATGGTCATATTTTGAAATTCTCAGTAAGCCTCTTACTTTTCTTTTATTGCTTATCCTAACCATGTTGTCAAAATTAACATTACATAAAATTTTATGCCACAACCATGTCTTCATTTCTAGCCATTAAACAAGTGGTGTTAATATCATCAAGATAGATTAGGTTACCTTTTGTCTGTTCACCAGTTCCGATCAACCTTCCTGATTCATTAAAGATCTTTTCCTTTTTATTCTCAAATGCAACTCGGTGACCTATGTTATTTAGCTGTGAAACACTCAATATGTTATATGTGAGGCCTCACCCAGACCCATCATAGCTTTACTGCTCGAACACACATTGATACTTTATGTTTTGATACATTGATACACTTTTTGATTATCCTAATAGAGACTCGAGATATTATGTTATAATGATGATTATATTGTGTGGATTACATTTTGATATGGATTAGACCTAGAACAGGTGGTTGATTTTGATTATATATGTTTAGATAAGTGAATTGATGAGAAGATCAAATCATTATTAGACTTGATTATTACATGGATGTTATGTCATGATGATTATAGAATTATTACGTTTTAAACATTTCTGTATGAAAATTGTAATTAGGAATTTAATTCTACTTATTGATTAATGTTGCTAATTATGAATTGAAAATGTATATTGCATGTGATTTTATTATCTTGGACTACTGATGCTCGAGTTTAGTGTGCAAGAAAGAGAACCATGGAATTATTCAGAGAATTAGGGCTAAACACATGTGAATTAAGTAAGCCAAGGTTTAATCAGATAAGGGGTTGAAACCTCAATGTAATGTGATCTTTGTTGTAAACATAATTTGAATGTGTATTAATAGTTTAAAATTCATGTTGTTGTTTGGACATGTCATTGTGAATGTGATGTGTATTTTTTTAGTGTCACTTGACACTTGTACTATCCATGTGAATGGTGACATGTCAAATTAGGGCTTGGCCAAGAATCACCAAACCTTATAGGATGTTATATTAATCCCACTTGCATATAGATGTCTTGTAGGGATCACATCAAGTTAGAACTCGGATTTGAACTTTAGAGTACTTTGGAGGGGTCAAAAGTGACCCTAGACTGTATGTTTGGCCAAGATTAGTTAACCCCAAGGGGGTACCTTGCGTTAGGGATATTTTTTACCTATGGGGAAGACCTAGATCACCATTATGGCTCTTCAAAATGCCTACCTTTCAAAAGTGGCAAAAATGGAGATGGCCACATGCATCTAACTTGTCCCACACTCCTTACTAAACTCACAATTAAGAGGGGAGACAAAAGGTAAGACCAAAGGACTAGAGGTCATGTCTCATTAATTGCTAGGTCTTGAGTACACTTCTAGAGGTCTTTTTAGGGGGTATAGAGAAACTTAGTGGGTGTTCACCCACTCTCTAATTTTAGAGACAATTAAGGTTGGAGGAAGGAAAAAGGAAAGGATAAGGGCTTCTTCTCAACTAGATTCTTGCCATTTTTCTTGGACCAAGGTTGGTGGATTCTTGCCATGGAGAAATACTCTTGCATTTAGATTTGTATGTTATTGTTTTATGAATATGTAAATCTTGTATGGTGTTCATATATGTAAATATTGTATGGTGTTGTTGTATGTATATTTTTTTGTTATGTGTTGGGTTGGGAATGCATTTAGATTTTGTTTTATTTCTTGTTCTTTTGGATTGAGAGTATTGTTCATGGGAGTTTAAGACATTACTCACCCTTTGGGAAGGGAAGAAGTGGCCTTGGGTGAAGGGGTTATTTTTTCTCTTCATTGTAGTAAGAGTCTCTTCTCTTGGAGAAGAGGGATAAATTCATGGAGTATGGGCTCCATGAAGCCATGTTGTAAATATTATTTTGGCATAGAAATGACCAAATGTGTATATAGAAAAAATGTAAATGAAGCCTTGAAAAGGCATGGAAAAACTCATTTGGAGGAGTTTGAAAATGCAATGGAATTCTCCTCTTTTGAAAATCCCACCTTCACCCTACTTCAATGGGTTTGAAAAACTCATTTGTGAAGCCTTGGTTGGGAGTAAATTGTTGTGTTGTGCATATATGTTATTTGTGAAAATTGGGATGTGTTATCTTGTTTATCCCTGGTTCTCCAAGCTTTGGAGTGGTATCCTTGAGACATTGGTTGGGATGTGAGCTTCCCATGGTTCCCCTCATATTTTTTGTAGGTTTTGAAGTCAAGTTGGATGTGGAAAAGCTTGGGAGGAGTCTTCATTTTGGTGTTGTTGTGAGAGAGAAATTTTAATGTTGCATGATTACTCCTTGTGTTGAGGATCATTGTTATTAAGTGTTATAATGTTCATTTTGTAAGCTTGTTAATCAAAATATGAAGAGCTCTCATTCTTTATGTAATGATTCATTAAAGGAAGAAAGGTTGCATACCATCCATGTATTGTATAGATTTACCATCTTGAAGATGTGTAATTGTATTTTGTAAGATTACCATAATGTAAATGAAGGATTCTTTAGTTCATGCATATTGTATTATATTTATTAGAAAAAAAAAAAAAGTTAACCTTTCATGTTAGAGGGATATCCAATATTGAAAGAGAAAGACAATTTAATAGTTTCATATCATAAAATTTTTGAGGATTTGTGAATCTTGAATTCTCCATAATGTATATAATTGTAAGTTTTTTTCAAGTTATTGGAACACTCCATTTCCCCTTTGAAAGCCTCTATTCCATCTCCATAGATTCAATTCTCTCCATTAAAAATCTTCATTTCAATCCCAATTCTTGAGAAGAAATAACCTTGATAACAATAACAAATCAAACTAGTTAGTATGATAATGTAAAAATAAACTAATATTACTAGTCCTCCTAGTATATTACTCTAATAAATCAATACAAATGCATAAAATGATCTATTACAAAAATTGAACCAGGAAAATCAATATGGAAGAGCTTAAACCAAATAAGGCCCATGACAATTTTCAAATTTAGAGAAAAAATGCTCTCTGAAATTTGTATGGGAAAGGAAATAATTCTCCTTACCACAGAGAGTATTCCTTTCCCAATATTCTCTCTCTCTAATTAATTTAGCCTCCTAAACCCACTAGCATAACCATGAAATTAAATCCTAAATTATAATTAAACTCACCTTGCACTTTTACCCATTCCTGTGGGCCCCACCTTTACCATACTCCTCACCTCTTTACCTCTTTGCTTGGGTGTAGGACTGTGTAAAGTTTGGAAAGTAAATTATTTTGTTAAGGGGCTGCACTACTTGGTCCCTGCACCCACCTCCCTTGTTGTCAACATCCCATAATTTCTGACATGTCTTTTTCCCCAAGTCAACTCTCTCTCCCCTTCCATGTGAAATTCTCCTTGGGAAGGATGGAGATATGTTTGGTGGGCCCTAAAAACTCATCATCTTCCCTGTTTAAAAAACCGTGCCACCTTACCTTGCTGTCTTTTCCAAGGCATTCAAATTTCCTTGTATAGGGATGGGGTAAGTTAGGTGGTGAGCCCCAAACCAAGTCTTTTAGGCCTGTACTCCTCCCTTGGGAATTTGACCCCTTGCTGACTTGTCCCTTGTGCTGGGATAGGGAGTTAGTAGGTAGTTAGGTTAGTAGATTAATAGCTATTTAGATTAGAGTAATAGGTGGTTAGTAGATAGTTTAAGTTAGTTTATTAGATCTATCCCTTTATTGTTTTAATTCTAAATTATGTAGTATTTTATATAGATATATTTGATTCAATGGTGTAGCTTAAATTATTAGATTTATAGCTTTAGTGTTATGTAAAATGAATAGACTTATTAACATATTCAAATTTAAATCATATGGGATCAACTTAGTAAAATAGTAACTAATTATTTTAAATCGAGCATTAATACTAGTTAGTTAGGTTATTTTAAATGGTGAAATTTGTGAATTAATTAATAGGGATTTTGGCCTAAAGTTTGATTAGCCTATTAGAGAAGTGGATTTACTCAATTAATTCAAATGTATAGTTAATGTTAATTTAAATTTTATTATGATAAAAATAAATATGTTGCTCTTGTGTTCAAGGGGTTAGGTGTTAACTTAAATTTCAATTAGAAGTTAATTTAAACTTTCTATTAGAGGATAATTTAATTGTCTTATTAAAGGTTAATTTAAATTTGTTTTGTTAGGGGATTGATGAATTAGAATTGCATGTGTTTTCATAAAAGGGGAAGAATTTAATTAGAAATGATATTGATAGGTTAGGAAATCAGATTTGATTTTGGCTATTAGATTTTAATTAATAGTTGTTTGGTATAGTGAAATTTTTATTATATTTTAATCATGTCAAATGATAAATATTTCATATATGTTTGTTTAAAAAAAGAGTGGAATATTAATTAGACTAGGTTTTGAGCTAGTAGTTAATGTTGAAAGAAAACTAGAACTAGAATTGAATGGATTAAGTTGTAATCTAGGTTAAGAGTTAAGTAAGAATTAGGTCAACCTAATCTAACATATGATCATAACAACTAACTATCATCATGATATTAAACTTAGTTAAACATAGAATCAGAGTTAGATCAACCTGAGTTAAGCGTTCATATAACCCATGGAACAAGTTGATGCTCCAACTCTGCATCTATTTGTGGCATGACCCTAATTCAATCTATGTATATACCTTGTAACTCGAAGGTTAACTCTACCATGCTATCATGTTTCTAACTCAACCATTGTTAGTTGTACATACTTAAGTGTTTTAAAAAAAAAAATTGTGTGTGTATTTTGCCCTAGTTTTGGGCATGACATTTTGGGAATAGAGCCATATTTCGACTCTAGGAACCTAACCTAGTATGTTTCAACTCATTCAAACTTAAATTATTGTGTAGGATGCCTGCCATCACCAGAGCTAACTAATGAGGCAGAGGTCATAGAGCTACACGTGCTGGAGGAGGATAGTAGGATCCACCACCCCCACCACCACCACCACCTCCACCACCTCAAAAACCTAACCATGATATTTTTTATGTTCTCCAAAATCTTATTGGGGTAATTCATCAGAGACTACCACCCATAGTTCAACAACAGATTCCCGAAGGGGAAGCACATATTTCAGAGAATGATAGAGTAGTTAGTAGAGAGAGGAGTAGGAGTCCTCCACCCAAGTCTGTTGAGGGTCATGATGATCAGGAGGGTGATTCAGTTCATCAGGTTTTAATACCATGTGAGCATGAGATACATGCTAGAGAGAGATCCCCTAGAGATGTTGGAGATGAGATCTGAGAGTTATTACGACTCCAGCCACCCTTGTTTTTGGGATCCACTGATGGGTCAATAGCAGAGGCTTGGTTATAGAGTTTACAATGATGTTTTGGATTGCACCTTTATGGGATTAACCTAAAGACATGACTTGCAGTCCATCTCCTACGGGAGAAGGCTTCCACTTGGTGGGAGCAAGAGGTGTCCATAGGTGGAGTGAGTATTGACACACTCACTCGGGAGACTTTTGCGGCCCATTTCCATGAGAGATATCTCTCTGAGAATTTTAGATAGAGATAGATAGATGAGTTCCATGACCTCCATCAGAGAGGCCTCATAGTGAACCAGTATGAGAGTCAGTTTCTCAAGCTCCTTCCATATGTTGATTACATGAAGGATGAGAAACTACGTATTCACCATTTCATTAAGGGGCTTAATATATCTCTTCAAAGCACAGTGCGCCTAGCATTCCCTGCCATGTTCAGAGGGGCAGTTGAGATGACACTTTTAGCCGAGGATATCTGTACTAGATAGGAGTCTCGGGATCAGTCCTAGCACTAAAACCCCTCTTCCCAGCAGTCAGGGCCGTAGAGACCCCCTTGGAAAGGGAAATAGAATCACTCAGCAAGATTATTTAAGGGTCAACAGTCTGGTGGTACCCTAAATTTTGATAATTTAGAGGTTCCAATCCATTATCAAGAAGCATGTTTCTCCATACTAAAAAATATCAAAGGAAGGAAGCTTTATGACACAAATAAATAGAACTAAATAATCAAAGCATTCAGAAAATACTGGAATTTAGACCTGCTACAAAGATGATTTTGACATAGGATAAAAATGGTCAAATTTTAAGAATCTAAAATCGACCCAGTTTAGGAAATCAAATTTCCTATCTCTAGCAGAAATATTAGCTTTTCACGAGGTGTTCTGAATTTTTTACCAAAGCCAAATTTGAAAGTTACGTAGTTATTTTTTAGTTAGTTTATTGTTTTTTCAAAATAATTTGTAATAAGAGTTGTGTCTTTTCACCCTAAAAAGGTTTGAAATCCACTCAAACACATATATATACATAATATAAAATGTAAAGAGAGGGGAATACAAAATAATACAATTTCACATATTTGGATAGTTTTGGATCAACAACTATAGCATGGACCTGGATGTACTATTTCTTTAAAATCAATAAAGATAAGTCTTTTTTTTTCATATATGCAATTGTTTCATTAATCATTTTACAATTAGTCCCTTAGATAAACCAATAGAACTTCTTCAAAGTGATATTTTGATGTTCATGCTTCTTGATTTGATTCAATATAGTTTATATTTTCAATCGGTTTTCTCATTTTGCATGGTTAAATTCTATTGATTGAGGCCTCAGTCAATTGGGTTGTCATCTGAGAAGTATTAACCTTTTGAAATATCTTTGAATTTGTTTTAGGTTGCATGTACATTCCATAACACCTTTGAGGTGATAAGTTTTCTTGTAAAATTGTCTTGGAGGTTGAACATAAGATTGGAATGATAGTGACTCTATTGCCCATAGTTGATTAAGGCACTGGTCTTTATTGCTTATTTGGATTATAGTTATTTAGTTCATTATTTATAGTTTTGTGATATATTATCTATCTATTCATTTAAAATTGCATACACATTTAACAAACATTCTTTCAATTACTTAAAGTATTTCAATTTACAGTTCGTGATATATTTTTTTCAGTTAGATTTCTTTCAAGTGCCTTGCCATACTTGAGAGAGAAGGTTGAAGTGTTACTTATCTTCTATAAAAAGCCTTGTAACTTGAAGGATAAGTCAAGGTAGAGGCCTACCAGCCTTGGTTTTAAAGAGCCAAAATTGTAGAATCTCCAACCTTGCCTTGGTTGTGATTTGTTAGTTGGCCAAATCACTTGGGTTTCTCATCATTGGATAGGCAAAGTCCATAGGAAATCCAATTTGTTGATTTGAGCACCAACAGATTGGTGAATTTGTTGGGGACTTGTTCAAAAGAACATTTTTGTATTTTACCTAGAAGCTCTAGTGATATATCTAAGACTCTACTAGGAGAAAAGAACTCAAAATATAGTAAGTATTTTCCTTCTGATAAGAAGGTGGCGACTCTATTGAACAAAGCATTTCAGTTAGTGACTCTACTGAGGGAGAAGACTTAGAAGGAGATGGTGGATTGTTTTTTCAAATGTATCCATCATTTCAAAGAAATACTTTTATCCCAGATGGTATCAGGCCAATTGATCTTAGGAGATTTCAATGCATCCCAAATAAGTTATCCCCTAAAATTTCACAACTTCTACCATAGTTCCATGGAGAATGTGATGAATCGACACTACAACACTTGGATGCATTTTATACATTCATAAAATATTATGAGGTTTCTACAGAGGATCAGGTGATGAGGCTATTTGTCAAGACGTTAAAAGATAATGCCAGACAAGTATATGAATCACTACCCACACAATCCATCTCATCATGCAGACAGTTTGAGTAGTGGTTTCTTGATATGTTTCATGATACCAGTGGTGAAGAAGAAAACATGTGTTATGAACAAGACATGTCCTATGAACAAGAAAGAGAGCCAAATTATATTTTGGAGGAAGAATCTTACATGTCCCCTTTGGATATATTCTTCATTTTGGAAAGATATAGAGGTGAACCTGCACTACATTTTTTCATGAGAATGATAAAGATCTATCGGGAAATACCTTCAGATATCAGGCCTCTAGGAAGGGAATTAATGGAAAAACTTTGTGAGTTAGGAATCTACCATGATTCTCAACTACTAGCTTTTCTTGAGAAAATATGTGAAGTATTGAGGGAAGAAAAGAATGTTGACATAGAGGATGAAAATTCAGATTAGATTGAAGTAGAATCTGTACATAGTGAGATTTGCATGGAAACATGTATCAATGACCATGATGATGAGAAAAAAGATCTTCTCGGTACAAAAGAAATATCATATTTACTAGACATGGAATATCAAAAACATGTTGAGAAGAGTGGTCAAATTTTTTTCTCAATGCACCATGATAAGAAAGTTGATGGATTAGTACATACTCAAGGGGTACTAGATGAAGAAGATGATAAATTTCAAGAATCAAATAATGGAGATAAAATAGAACAACATACAACATATGAATACAAAGAAGTTTCAAATGAAAGCTCTCATGGAGATATGCCCGAGTTCTCTATATCCTTGAATCCATTATTTGAAGAATATTTTATATACAATCAAGTCCATCAACATCATGATAAAGATAGTGAGCCTAGTGATCATTTTGAAGATGATGAAACTAAAAATATGTATGGGGAAGTGTATTCAAAAAGTGATACATGCATTATTTTATCCTATGAGCATAAGTTTTATCAAACATGTGAAGATGAGATGGAATCAAATAGACATAATGAGGAGAATGTGTTGGAGATTAGTTGTGAAAATTATTCGAGTATACTATTTGATCAAATTCTTGATAAGAATAAAGCTCCTGCATGTGAGTTATCTCCAAATCCTTTTTGTGAAAAGAAACAACATCTTGAGTATAGGGAATATTGTGTATGTAAAGGCACCCACGAAGAAGAGCTTAATCTAGGTACTTGTAGGGTTGATCAGATGCATGGGGATCTTCTATTTAGAAAGGACTATAGTGCACCTGCTGACTTTTCTAAAGGTAAACAAAAGTCAAAGCATGTTAATAAAGAAATGAATGTTGTCAATGAGAGTGGTGGCATCGTATTTGGGAGATCCAAAGTATCACATGATCAAAATTATGTATTCGATAGAGGAAAGAAGTAGTGTTCATTTTTTGGGGGCCTGGGGCCACCCAATTGAAAATTCCAATGAAAGTTCTTCATGAGCCTATTGGAATAAAGATAAATCTTAAAGATGAGAAGGAAATCACTTAGCATCAGATTAAGTGTGGATACTTGGTCTGCTTCTCCAGAGATAGCTAGATTCTTTCTATGCTCACAAGGAGCATATGTTCGCAAAAAGAGCCACTGGTGGTACCCTAAATTTTGATAATTTTGATGACATTAATTTTTCCATTAGTACACTTAGTGAAAAAAATTGACAGAGATCACTGGTAGACTACAGAGATCACCGGCGGACTACAGGTATTACTGGCAAACAACAAGCATACCTGATGGAACTTAAAGGTCACAAGAAAAATATTAAGCATGGAATTGACAAGCATCACCGATGACAACAAGCATCACCGGTGACACAGTTTTGAGAACAAAACTGACATAACAGAAAAGGCATACTTGATGACCAGTTCAAGATAGGAACACCGACAACCAAGAAAATTGATCGTTAGAACTGACAGTCAGTTGAAGAACCCACAAAAAGTGGATCTGAGTTTTACATGATGGATAAAGTAATGTAATTCTATTTATAGAGTTTTAATTTGTTTTAAATCATAACTTGAGGGTCAATCAAGCTTTATGTAAATGTTTTAAAGCATCCTAACAAATCTAAAACATATCTAACTAAAGATCAAGGTCAAGTTGTAAACCTTGGATATACAGTTAACTTGCAAAGTGTGAATCAAGAATTGAGCCAATAACTAGTATAAATAGATGTTCAACTCAATTGTGAAGAATGAATTCATTGTTGTTGATAGCCACAAAGAGCATCTAAGGAGAAGAAGGCAAAATTCATGCAAATTTCAGAATCAGATCACATCAGTTACCAAGAACACACAGAGGCTACCGACGAGAAGATAAAGGTATTATTCAATCATGGAAGGATGATTACTTATATGTATGAAGCTTAATAGGATCTATTATCAAAAATTAAAGATTGCATACATCATCAGATCAAAGAATTATGTAGTTGCATTCTAACAAGTGCATCACATCTAAAATCCTTTTGTAGAAGGTGGACTTAACAGCTCTTTACAAATCTCTTAACAGGGTGCACACTTAACAGTGTTGCTAAAGTTTCAAATGAAGTAGATCTTAACAGGTCTCCACTATAATACTCCTAATAGGGTAGGTCATATGAAGTGACCAATTGTAAGCCTTAACTGGCCCCTTCTTATCTGTAGATAGTGAAGTCTTGTGGGTAACAATCCCCACCATAGTTTTTACTTCCTAATAGGAGTTTTCTGCGATATCATATCTTGTGTTATGTGTTATCTATTTTCATAAATGTTTCTGTTATGGTTACATACTAAAAGAACTTATGATATGATTACATGTGCATAAAGAAAGATGAATAGTTAGATAAGATAATTTACAAACTGATGATTAAGGGTTAATGGGATAACTAAGAAAAGTTTTAGAGGTACTGATTCACCCCTCCCCTCTCAGTACATCATTCCAATATAATTCCAACAAATTTATAGGTCCCAATCCTTTATCAAGGAGCATGTTTCTCCATACTAAAAAATATCAAAGGAAGGAAGCTTTATGACACAAATAAATAGAACTAACTAATCGAAGCCTTTAGAAAATACTGGAATTTAGATCTGTTACAAAGATGATTTTGACAGAGGATAAAGATGGTCGAATTTGAAAATCCTAAAAATGACCCAATTCAGGAAATCAAATTTCCTATCTCCAGCAAAAATATTAGCTTTTCATGAGTTGTTTTGGATTTTCAACCAAAGCCAAATCCGAAAGTTAGGTAGTTATTTTTTAGTTAGTTTATTGTTTTTTCAAAATAATTTGTAATAAGAGTTGTGTCTTTTCACCCTAAAAAGGTGTGAAAGCCA
>MU228390.1:220768-231315 GCA_018584345.1 Thuja plicata | reverse complement strand
GTGTTCACCCACTCTCTAATTTTAGAGACAATTAGGGTTGGAGGAAGGAAAAAGGAAAGGATAAGGGCTTCTTCTCAACTAGATTCTTGTCATTTTTCTTGGACCAAGGTTGGTGGATTCTTTCCATAGAGAAATACTCTTGCATTTAGATTTGTATGTTATTGTTTAATGAATATGTAAATCTTGTATGGTGTTATTGTATGTAGATTTTGTTGTTATGTGTTGGTTTGGGAATGCATTTGGATTTTATTTCATTTCTTGTTCTTTTAGATTGGGAGTATTGTTCATGGGAGTTTAAAGCATTACTCACCCTTTGGGAATGGAAGAAGTGTCCTTGGGTGAAGGGGTTAGTTGGGCTCTCCATTGTAGTGAGAGTCTCTTCTCTTGGAGAGGAGGGATAAATTCATGGAGTATGGGCTCCATGAAGCCATGTTGTAAATATTGTTTTAGCATAGAAATGACCAAATGTGTATATGGAAAGAATGTAAATGAATCCTTGGAAAGGAATAGAAAAACTCTTGTTGAGGAATTTAAAAATGCAATGGCATTCTCCTCTTTGAAAAATCCAACCTTCACCCTACTTCAATGGGTTTGGAAAACTCGATTCTGAAGCCTTGGTTGGGAGTAAATTATTGTGTTGTGCATATATGTTAGTTGTGAGAATCAGGATGTATTTTCTTGTTTAGCGTTGGTTCTCCAAGCTAGGGGGTGGTCTCCTTGAGACCTTGGTTGGGAGGTGAGCTTCCCATGGTTCCCCTCATATTTTTTTCAGGTTTTGAAGTCAAGTTGGACGTGAAAAATCTTGGGAGGTGTCTTCATTTTGGTGTTGTTGTGAGAGAGAAACTTTAATGTTGCATGATTACTCCTTGTGTTGAGGATCATTGTTATTAAGTGTTTTAATGTTCATTTTGTAAGCTTGTTAAGAAAAATGTGAAGAGCTTTCATTCTTTTTGTAATGATTCATCAAAGGAAGAAATGTTGCATACCATCCATGTATTGTATAGATTTACCATCTTGAAGATGTGTAATTGTATTTCGTAAGATTACCATAATGTAAATGAAGGATTATTTAGTTCTTGCATATTTCATTCTATTTATTAGAAACAAAAATAAGTTAACCTTTCATGTTAGAGGGATATCTAATATTGAAAGAGAAAGACAATATAATGGTTTCATATCATAAAAAAATTGAGGATTTGTGAATCTTGAAGTGTCCATAATGTATGTAATTGTAAGTTTTTTTAAGTTATTAGAACACTCTATTTCCCCTTTGAAAGCCTCTATTCCATCTCCATAGATTCAACTCTCTACATTAAACATCTCTATTTCAATCCCAATTCTTAAGAAGAAGAAATAACCTTGATAACAATAACAAATCAAACTAGTTAGTATGATAATGTAAAAATTAACTAATATTATTATTCCTCTTAGTATATTGCTCTAATAAATCAATTCAAATGCATACAATTATCTATTACAAAAATTGAACCAAGAAAATCAATATGGAAGAGCTTAAACCAAATAAGGCCCATGACATTTTTCAGATTTAGAGCAAAAAAGCTCTCTGAAATTTGTATGGGAAAGTAAATAATTCTCCTTACCACAGAGAATATTCTTTTCCCAATATGCTCTTTCTCTAATTAATTTAGCCTCCTAAACCCACTAGCATAACCTTGAAATTAAATCCTAAATTCTAATTAAACTCACCTTGCACTTTTACCCATTCCCGTGGGCCCCACCTTTACCATACTCCTCACCTCTTTACCTCTTTGCTTGGGCGTAGGACTGTATAAAGTTTGGAAAGTAAATTATTTTGTTAAGGGGCTGCACTACTTGGTCCATGCACCCACCTCCCTTGTTGTCAACATCCCATAATTTCTGACATGCCTTTTTCCCCAAGTCAACTCTCTCTCCCCTTCCATGTGAAATTCTCCTTGGGAAGGATGGAGATATGTTTGGTGGGCCCTAGCAACTCATCATCCTCCCTGCTCAAAAAACTGTGCCACCTTTCCTTGTCGTCTTGTCCAAGGCATGCGAATTTCCTTGTATAGGGATGGGGTAAGTTAGGTGGTGGGCCCCAAACCAAGTCTTTTAGGCCTGTACTCCTCCCTTGGGAATTTGACCCCTTGTTGACTTGTCCCTTGTGATGGGATAGGGAATTAGTAGGTAGTTAGGTTAGTAGATTATTAGATAGTTAGATTAGAGTAATAGGTGGTTAGTAGATAGTTTAAGTTAGTTTATTAGATCTATCCCTTTATTGTTTTAATTTTAAATTGTGTAGTATTTTATATAGATATATTTGATTCAATGGTGTAGCTTAAATTATTAGATTTATAGCTTTAGTGTTATGTAAAATGAATAGACTTATTAACGTATTCAAATTTAATTTGTATGGGATCAACTTAGTAAAATAGTAACTAATTATTTTAAATGGAGCATTAATACTAGTTAGTTAGGTTATTTTAAATGGTGAAATTTGTGAATTAATTAATAGGGATTTTGGCCTAAAGTTCGATTAGCCTATTAGAGAAGTGGATTTACTCAATTAATTCAAATGTATAGTTAATGTTAATTTAAATTTTATTATGATAAAAAGGAATATGTTACTCTTGTGTTCAAGGGGTTAGGGGTTAAATTAAATTTTAATTAGAAGTTAATTTAAACTTTCTATTAGAGGATAATTTAATTGTCGTATTAAAGGTTAATTTAAATTTTTTTTGTTAGGAGATTGATGAATTAGGATTGCATGTGTTTTCATAAAAGGGAAGAATTTAATTAGAAATGATATTGGTAGGTTAGGAAATTAGATTTGATTTTGGCTATTAGATTTTAATTAATAGTTGTTTGGTATAGTGAAATTGTTATTATATTGTAATCATGTCAAATGATAAATGTTTCATGTATGGTTGTTTAAAAAAAGAGTAGAATATTAATTAGACTAGGTTTTGAGCTAGTAGTTAATGTTGAACGAAAACTAGAACTAGAATTGAATGGATTAAGTTGTAATCTAGGTTAAGAGTTAAGTAAGAATTAGGTCAACCTAATCCAACATATGTTCATTACAACTAACTATCATCATGATACTAAATGTAGTTAAACATGGAATCAGAGTTAGATCAACTTGAGTTAAGCGTTCATATAACCCATGGAACAAGTTGATGCTCCAACTCTGCATCTGTTTGTGGCATGACCCTAATTAAATCTATGTATATACCTTGTAACTCGAAGGTTAACTCTACCATGCTATCACCTTTCTAACTCAAACATTGTTAGTTGTACGTACTTAAGTGTTTTAAAAAAAAAAAATTGTGTGTGTGTTTTTCTCTAGTTTTGGGCATGACATTATAGTTAAGTCCTTTTACCCAGTATGCATTTTCATGTCTGATCAGATTATTCAACATTATTGTTCCTTTACCTTCAACCAGACAGGGTGAGTCATTACCCATTCTTACTGATCCACCATTATAATACTCAAAAGTTTCAAGAATTTCCTTATCTGTAGTCATGTGGTGAGTACATCCACTTGTTGGAGATTTACTTCTGGTAGCTAGTTGATTGTATGTTTGTTATTGATGACAACATATAATATATAGGAGTGTTTTGTATGTACTTATCAGAATGATGTTATCAAGCCTTGTGTATTTATATTCATGTTGTTTATGTTTTGTTCATAGATGCAGACTCATATATGAAGTTTCAATTGTGTTGTGTAATTATGTTAGACGACAGTTATAGTTTTTGGATTTTGTCTGTACAGAGATGATGTATTGCATTGTTTCTTGAGTTGCACCTATCTTCAAGATATGTGTGTGTATATTAAACTTTAGTTATGAGTTGAATATAGTTATCTAAAGGCACCAAACATGTTTCAACAAGATTGCAATGTTAGAGTTAATTCTATGAGGCCAACTTAGTGAAGCGTCATGGCTATTCAGTTTATATTGCACAGTTGTAATTATGCTTGCATGGTTAGTTAAGATGACAAGGATGTTATGAAGAGTTTCCTAATAGGTCCCTGATCTCATACTTTGAGAAAGATACTTATAGTAGTTCATTTGTGGAACGCTAAGTGTGACTGATAAGATAAGAGACAGAAAGTGTATAGAGCAGAATATCAGTTGTGTTTCATTCATCAAGGATCTATGCAAAGAAGTGAAATATTACAATACACTAGAACTGATCAAGACAATAGGTCTAATCTACAGTTCATCATTAGATATAGTGTATATCTATTCTACAGAAGGTTGTAGCCTTCACCATTGAAGCAGTGAGCTTTTTGGATAGTGAGTCCTCACCCTTAATCGGGTTATTTGTAAAAGACTCCTAACAGGGTCAGACCCTTAACCAGGTCACTATACTTATTGCATTATAAAAAACAACTCCTAACAGGGTTGCAAGATCTTCTAACAAGGATTATTATAAACAAGTATAGTTCATTGTGGGTATTAATTCCCACCAGGGTTTTTTCCATTTGGGTTCCCCATAACCAAATTGTGGTGTTGTCTATTGTGTTATCTGAATGTACATTTACTTTATTATATTCTGTAGTTAATAAAAGAAAAGAATTAAATTAGCTGATAACTAATTCACCCCCCCCCCTTCTCAGTTATCCTATGGGACTATTCTAACACCACTATCAATAATCCAAACATCATTCTTACTAACTGATCCAAAGTGGGGTAGTAGAAGCTTGACAAATGTCTCAAATAGGGCAAAGTACCCTAGATCACCAAATTACAAGGCCAAAATTCTTAATACTTATCAAAAGTATGGAAAAAGGACTTGGTTAAGGCTATAACAACCCCAAAACCCCAAGGGAAACCTAATCACTTCGTTTCACCAATCCTTCAACACCGACTACCAAGGTTGGCCTCACAAGCAAATGAGCTTTATTCACAATGATACCCACAAAGTGACATATAGGACCAGGGGTGACCTATGCTTGTAGGTATTCTCTATCTAGGTCCCTACCATCTAGTTCCAATGGTTCTTTCACTCAAATGCAACCCATAGCCATGGTTGCTTCAAAAACCTAAGACTATGCTTGTAGCCTTTTTCAGAAGGAAAATTGACTTTAATTGAGATTTTTACACATAACCCCCATAACTGGATAGTGATTCAAGGACCTTTTATGGCCTAGGACCTTATAATTTAACCCTAGAACAATATAAATGAGAAAGAGATAGAATGATACACAAAATTGCTTTTGCAATTAGGGCTAATTAGGCATCCATTTACACTAGAGGTGCCTTTAGGATGCATCCAATTACCAAACCAATGATTGGATCCTATGAGGATGTCTAAAAGGGCCTCTTACTTTGATTTAGATCCTCTGATCAAATCCCAAATGAGAGTTATGACTACTGTCCTAATTCTGGATGGGTGCATACATAAGGATATACACCTAGGGCATCACTTCAATTGCATTTCCCTACACTTTGAAGAACTTATCTTTCAGAATATCAAAGAGAATCATATGAACAAGCTTTCCACCAAGGTTCATTTAATTCCCATGGTGAAAAGTGGAAATACACTTAATTTTCTAAGAAACCCTGAATTAGGGCCTATAATCTAGGCAGTGTGTTTGTAAATTGGATAACTTTCAAACCAAGATTGATCAACACATGAGACCAAAACCAAATGAAAGAAGATTCATAAAAATAACCCTTGGTGTCATAATTTCATGTCCCTCTATCCATACCCAACCATACATGATGACTATCTCTCAGGAATGCAAGAAAATGGTTACTTTTTATTGATTTTCAAATGCCAAATTACATCATCATCCTACCACCCACTTAAAAGGGATATTTTAGGAACTCCCAATGGTTAAATGACAAGTTTGAATCAATTTGACCATTTGGGAGTTGGTTTTCAAAAACTTGTTAAGTGTGCTCAAAAGTTGCTTGACAACTTTTGAGCAACTTTTACATTTTTTGCAATTTTGCAAATCTAGTGAACAAACTTGGTCATGATGTTATTTTTGTGATTCCTAATGGATCAAAACATTAAAAACTCAAAAATAACCTATTCCTATGGTTTTGGATCATTAATGACTCATAGTTACCCAACGGCTCATAATGTGCCAATCTTGGAACTATGGCCTTACAAGGTGATCCAGTGATTAACCCAATGTCTTATCATTACTAAAGGCCTCTTAGGACCTTGAGAGAACCCCTAGGTTCCATAGGAAAACTTGGTTTATTTAGCATGCTCCTGCACCATACTCCCCATGAGATTTGAAATCAAGTTCCCACTTGAGTATAGTTGGTCAACAATGGTTCCATGTTGTTGGATCTGGTCCTCTATCATCTAGGTAGTATCTATCAGAGGGATTCCTTTCCATTTTACTAAGTACTGCATGTACTTATTCTTTCTTGTCTGCTTAAAGACTTTGGTTTCTAGAATGGTGTCTAACTCCAATTTCTTCCTTGGTGGGAGATCTGTCACATAGTATACATCATCTTCAACTTGTGATCCTTGTACATTGACAATGTCTACAACAGACTTGTAAGGAGAGAGGTTTGCAATATTAAAAATAGGAGAAATCGGTAAACTAGGGGGCAAGGAAATCTCATATGCATCTTCACCCATCTTTGTGAGGATTGTGCATAGAACAATCTTCTTCATGTGTAACTTTGAATATCTTCCTTTAGGGAGTCTCTCCTTCCTTAGGTATGCCCATACCCGATCTCAAACTTTGAAGTGAAATTCTCTTATCTTCTTGTCTGCTTATGTTTTGTATTTCATAGTGGACTGTTGTAGTGACTCTTTTACTTTTGTCTGTACTTTAGAGATTAGTTTGGCTAACTTCTATCCTTGTGCACGCACTCTGAAATTAGATGGAAACTCTACTAAATCCAATGGACTTTTAGCATGAAGTCCATACACTTTGAAATGGTGTCTTTCTAGTGGACCTATTCATGGAGTCATTGAATGCAAATTCTTCCTGATGTGGGATTATGTCCCAACTTTTTGTATACTATTTGGTTAGGAATCTCAAGAGATTACAGAGTGATCTATTTACCACCTCCATTTTCCCATCTATTTTTGGGTGATATGTTGAACTATAAGTTAGGTTTGTGCCCAACTTCTTGAAGAGTGTCCTCCAAAAATGACCCTGAAACTTCACATCTCTATTGGACACTATTGTTTGTGGTAGACCATGGATTCTAACCACTTCTTTAAAGAATAGATGTGCTATATGGGAGGCATCATTTGTGCTCTTGCAAGGAACAAAGTACACCATTTTACTAAATCTATCCACTATTACAAAAACACTATCATAACCTTGCTTTGTCCTTGGCAAACCCATAAAAAAATCTATTAAAATTGATTCCCATGGCCTAGAGGGAAATGGTAGGGGTTGATATAATCCTTGGTTAGTGGATACGCCCTTTTCTTTCTAGAAAATAGTACAAGATTCAACAAATTTCTTGACTTCATTCCCCATCTTTGGCCAAAAATAAGTTCTTTTCACTAATTCAGTGGTCTTATTTATTCTAAAATGTCCTCCTAAGCCACCACAATGTTTTTATTTAATGATATTTGTTCTCATGGAACATTTAGGAATGCACAATTGGGCTCCTTTAAATAAGAGTCCATTCTGAATCAGAAAATCAGAAAATTCAGTATTGTATTTACCAACCATTTTAGTGCATACTTCAAAAACTTCTCCAAATTCTGGATCATCAGCATATAGGTGCTTTAGGGAGTCAATCCCTACACTCTGAAGTTGAACTTCCTTAACTAATCTAATCCTCCTACTTAGAGCATCAACTACTTTGTTTGCCACTCCATTTTTTGTGTTTAATATTGAAGGTGTATGTCTGCAGCTGCTCCATCCATTTGATGTGTTTGACCCCAAGTTTCTACTGACTATTTAGAAAACATAAAGCATGGTTATCATTATAAATGATGAATTATTTAGGGAGTAAATAGTGTCTCCACTTTTTCAAGGCTTGCACAATTGCATAAAGCTCTAAATCATAAGTAGAATACCTCCTTTTGGCATCATTCAATTTTTCTGAGAAAAATGCTATAGCCTTACCTTCTTGGCTCAAGACTACACCTATAGCCAAGTTGCTTGCATCTGTTTCAACTGTGAATACCTTGTTGAAGTCAGGGAGTACTAGGATTGGGTATTGTGCCACCCTATTCTTAAGATATTGAAATGCATCTGCTACTTCTTTAGTCCACTCAAATCTAGTATTTTTTCCACCTTTTATTGTGTCCAACATAGGAGCACACACATGGCTAAAATTCTTTATAAAATTCTTATAAAAAGTTGCTAAACCATGAAAGCTTCTAACATCACCTTGGTTCTTTGGTGGAGGCCAGTTGACTATTGCTACAACCTTCTCTAGATCCATTTTGAGAGTACCTTGGGAGATGAAAAAACCCAAGAAGACAAGTTCCTTCTTCATGAACATACACTTTTCCAAGTTAATCACTAACTTGTGCTGATGGAGTCTCTTCAAAACTTGCTCCACATGTTCAAGGTTTTCCTCTCTTCTATGACTGAAAATCAGAATGTCATCCAAATAGATGACCACAAAATTGCCAATAAAATCAATAAAAAATCTCATTCATGAGCCTCATGAATGTACTAGGAGCATTACTCAAGCCAAATGGGATAACAAGCCACTCAAACAATCCTTCGGTTGTTTTAAATGTTGTCTTCCACTCATCTCCTGGCTTAATTCTGATTTGATGGTAGCCTAATTTTAAATCAATCTTGGTAAAGTAACTAGCAGTGCCTAATTGGTCCAAAAGATCCTCCATTCTTGGAATTGGGAACCTATATCTTATGGTTATCTTGTTTAATGATCTGTTGTCAGTACATAATCTCCACTTTCCATCCTTTTTGGGAGCCAAAACTGATGGGACAACACATGGACTGAGGCTCTTTTGGATAAGTCCCCTCTCTAATAGTTCATTTACCTACCTTGCAATCTCTTCATGTTGGACTGGTGTCATCTTGTATGGAGCCTTATTAGGCAAAGAGGAGCCAAGTATCAAGTCAATTTAGTGACTGATATCTCTTAAGGGAGGGAGGGTTGTGGGTAGGTCACTAGCAGTGACATAACTATATTTAGCAAGCAGTTTCTTCACTTCATCTAGTATAGGACCAAAATTATTAGATCTTATACTATCCTCTTGGATATTAGGACAAAAGCTTTAGTTTTAGATTCTTTCAAAACTTTTAACATTTCTTTCTCCCCCATGGCTATGACAGTTAGTTCTTTCTCAGTCTTGTTATCAAGCAGGGGTTTCATGGTGAATGATTAATGTTTTCCAATCCTTGGTGATAGAGTAGGTATTTTTCCTACAATGGTGTGTGGCATCAACATCATACTACCAAGGCCTACCTAGGAGAAAGTGGGAGGCATCCATTTCAACAATATCATAGAGAACTTTATCTTTAAAATCTGCTATTAAAAACTCTATCCATTCTTGTTCAGTGACTAAAGTTTGTTGACCCTTTGTTAACCACGACACATGGTAAGGAAAAGGATGAGGCTTCTTAGGAAGATTTAGTTTTTGAACCATTTCACAAGACACTAAATTCTTAGTTGAGCTAGAATCAATAAGTAAGTTACATATCTTCCCATTGAATTTGATCTTTGTCCCAAAGAGGTTCTTTCTTTGAGGAGGTTCTTGGCTTTGTGGAAGTTGGAGGAAGACTTGTCTCATCATCAAGCATTGTCCTTCCTCTGGTTCTAAGTCCCTTGTATTGTCTTCTTGCTTTTCCTCTTTGATGAGTTGTTCTTTTTATATGCTAAATGTGGACCTCTGAATTTGAAACAAACACAACATAGTCCTTACTTAATTGTTCAATTTACAAAGATAAACATGAGTTGTCTATACTGCAAATTCAATTAAAATGACTTGTTGCCTCCTAATTAGTTGGGGATATTAAATTTACCCTCAGAACGAGAGCCAACAACCTGACCATTGCTAACATGGAGGATTTTTAGAATGTAAGAAAAGACAAATTGCCATTGCTCTATGACATTAAAATTGCAACTAGTCTATGAGAGAAATGCTCTTAATCTATGAAGTGAGAAGCAATTAAGCTATGAAAGTGAATTGCACTAATCTAGGAATGAATTACAACTACTCTATGGAAGTAAAATGCAATTAATCTAAGAAAATCAAATACTTTTAATCTAGAAATGAAAGTTCTTGTAATCTATGAAAGAAATTTCCTTTAAGCTAGAATTGAATTTGCCATTAATCTAGAAAGCTTGAAAGCACCAAATTGAAATGTTAGACATATAGATAAATCATAAATGAAAGAAATACATCTTCAATTCCAATTGAAATTAGCCTAATTATGAAAATTTAAGCTTAAAACATGAAAGAAATTGAATGCAAAATTGACTATAGATTTGATGCTCTCAAAAATCATCCCCTTAAATGAAGAAAAAGAGGTCCAATTTATAGAAAACCATGGAAAGAGGGTGAAGAGTTTCTTGAAAAGAAATGGTGGCCTCTTCATTTCCATTTGAGACAAAAATGCAAAGATTATTTAAATAAAAGGG
>MU228390.1:193687-206529 GCA_018584345.1 Thuja plicata | reverse complement strand
GATCATTAATGACTCATAGTTACCCAAGGGCTCATAATGTGCCAATCTTGGAACTATGGCCTTACAAGGTGATCCAGTGATTAACCCAATGTCTTATCATTACTAAAGGCCTCTTAGGACCTTGAGATAACCCATAGGTTCCATAGGAACACTTAGTTCATTTAGGGTTCTCCTACACCACTAACCTTAGATATGAGTGTAGTTCCTACATACCTTTCCTCTTCATCTGAATCATCTTTCATAGAAAAAAATACCACCTCAATGTCTCCATCAAATTCAGTGTCAATGTTCTCATCTTTGTTCTTAGCCATGTGAAAATCTTTCTTCCATTTTTCCTTGTAGTCTTGGTTATCTCTTCTATCAGATTTTTGGTTGCTTCAGTAATATTTATCATCACCTCTATAAACTTATTTTCATATGATCTATCATTGTTTCTATCTTATTTTGTTTTGTTAGGACATCTATCAGAAAAGTGTCCAATCTCTTTACAATTAAAACATACAAGTAGTAATTTACCGTTGTATCTACCTTTGCCTCTCTTCAATCTTCTAGCCATTAGTGCTTCAATCTCATCAAGATCTTTGTCATCACTATCATTTCTTAAAGTGTGTTTATGAATTGACTTACTTATTTTCAAAGAACATTTAAATGCAGACTCAATGGATGGTAAGACACTATTGTCAAAGTTATTCATCTCAAATTAAATAAGTCTACCAATAAAAATATCTAGAGTGACATTGTTGTCTTCTACTACTCTCATTTCTTGTATGGAAGATACTCTAATAGCATAAACATGTGATAAGGTTCTTAGGATTTTACTTACCACTCGTTCTTCTTCAAGTACACCTCCGAATCCTTTGATAGCATTGACTAATTCTTTGATTCTGTAGCTATACTGAGTGATGTTTTCTCCTTATTTCATTCTTATGTCATCAAACCTACCTCTTAGGAATTATGCCTTAGATCTTAATAAATTTTCATCTCCTCCATGTACTAGCTTCAATTTATCCCACATTTTCTTTGCAGTGCTGCATGTTTTGACATCTTCAAATTCAACATCAAAGAGTGAGGAAGAATATTCTATCATCATAGAATTGTGCTCATGCTTTTCTCTCAACTGATCAAGTGTGTGAGGTCCTATAGGAAACACATATTCAACATCCAAGTATTGAGTAACATCATTTCCAATAGCTAATAGGTGGAGTCTTATCCCTCTTTTCTATGATGCAAAGTTGTCTTTGTTCAACTTGGGCACATCCTGTTTGCTCATCTTGTGATCTTTTTCTTGAGTCTTTAAATTCCCTTTCTAAGCACACAAGCTCTGATACCAATTGTTAGAATAACTAAGAGGGGGGTTGAATTAGTGGCCTCAAAAATTAATTTAATAAATCTTATACCACATGTATAAACCTCTAGTTATCTTTAGTGCTACAAGATGAATTCCTTTAAACAATCTTATCAAATAACTACTACTCAGAGTTCACTGTTAATCCTTATTCTTAAGCTTTACCGATTAGTAGTCTTAACCTTTACCAAAATACATTAATTGGATTAGTGTTTACCGATCATCATGTTTAGTAATGTGTAAAGAAAAACATTAAATCAATGAACCATATACACATTTGACACATGGATTTTTCACATGGAAACCCTGTTAAGGGAAAAATCACTTGGGACCGATAACCCAAAATTTTCACTCTTGTGAAGTGAGCTTGGTGAAGAGACAACCATGTTAAAGGTTACAAACACACTATTAAGTGAGACCTGGTTAGAGGATTTAAATATAATAGTTTGTCACTTGATATCTAGCATCTCTCTATTCTATCTTCATGACCAAACCTTTTGATACTCCTTGGGATGTATCTCAATATAGAAAGGATATTTAAATCCTGCTCGGTTAAGAGACTTTATGATCCAATGGTTAAACTGAAATAGTAAATGATCTATTCATGAATACAACTAAACTTTACATATTTTTAGATCTATTGTAAGCTCATAATACCTTTCTGATCAATGTATCTTTTCAATACCTTTTCTCCACTTATTTCTGCTCGGTGATGTTGTTTCTCTGTTGCTCGGTGTCTACAGAAATATTATCTTTTTTCTTTAGCTTGATTGATCACAACTGTATGAATTCTTTTCCTTCACGAGTATTCTCTTCAGAATATTCTTCTCTATTCACCCACCACCAATTCATAATTAATTATCTTGTCTCTTTTATAGACATGATTTTGACCATTTCTAAGTCCTTGTCTTTCTTGTTCTTGACGTGATCCATAAATCTCGCCATTCTTTCTTTAAAGCTTGCTTTAGTTTTATCTCGTAGATCTGTTCTTGACAACTGGAATAAAACTAGCTTTAAAACTCTAGCTTATCTCTAGCTTTTAACTTGTCAATAAAAACAATGTAATCAACCAGTTAACTCCATGTTTAGCTACTACCAACTAAGTCTTTTTTCATTTCCACACTTCAGTTTTGATTGGTGTTTAACTCCTTGTTTTCTTGGTCTTGACTTCAGTTGTCCTCGGGCATCTCTATCCATCTGTTGGGGTTGTCTATTCGTAAGGTATCTGTTTGGTTCCTCTTATCACTAATTCTTTCTCGAGTATCTTTCATGATTTACATTGTGAGTGTTCTCTTGGGGTTCTCTATCTGTTGGTGTGCACTGTCTATCAGTGTTTTTGTCACTTGGTGTATACTAAACTTTTATGCATTACTGATAACATAACCATTATTTCTTTGGTTCTTTTAAGTCTTTGACAATATGAATATAACTGATTAGATTATATCAAGTTTACATCAATGACAATACAATACATTAGCTGATTTAATTTCTTGCATTAACTTTTTGCATCTTGGTGATCATCAACTTAACAACTTCAAGCACTCAATCAGTTATAGTTCATCATTTTGATATTAGGTTTATCATTTTGATTTCATGAATGCCATTTTTAGATCACTTTTGAGGAATTGATAAGGTCTTTACATATGAAATATGACATATTTATTTTACATGGAATCATGTGGTATATAGTTTAATCAGTGACATTCAACATATTTAGTTTGCGACATTTCGACAATTTAGATTGTTTAGTTTTTTATCATAATGGTTTTCTTATATTCATTTTATTAGAAATATAATCCGCTTTTGGGTTTCATACACAATACATCATTTAGAATCTATTTTTTGGATACAAGAACATGTGAGAATTCACATTTTTAATGCATCGATAATGAGAATAAAACAATCAATAAGTTTTGACATTGAAGTATAGTTACAAACCTATGATCAACAATGCATTTATATCTGATATTAATAACGTATTTCATAAGTTAAAAATGTGTCAATAAAAATGGTTTATAAGGTGATATTTTTTACATTAGTGACCATGGAGAAAAGGATTAATGTGCTATGTAGGATTTTTGGTCATCCTCCTAGGAACATTTGATTTAATGTGATGATGTGATCAAACACATTATTTAGCACCACTGACTAAATGAGTGTTTGATAAAGTGGTAATTAACAAAAAATGATGGCATCAAAAGTTGTGGCATTCCCATTGGAATGTAGTGTTTATCAAAACACATTATCACATTGTCTTAGGGTTATTTTGAACCCTATCTCTTTCGAGCTATGGCACCGCCCATGTAGGGCACAGTGTATTTACAACATGTAAATATATTTTTGTAGAGATTAGTAGAGGCCACCATTGTGGTTATATTGGGATGAAGGATTAAGTGGTTGATGGTAAGGAGGTTTAAGAAGTTGGGAAATTATAATAGAAAGGATATTAAGTTCTAGAAACCATATTTTATTTCTAGGTGTTAATGTCTCGCTCCTTTGTTGTTTATATTATTCAATCAAGTTTTAATTATTTTAGTTTATTTTTGTTTAAAGAATGTTTATATGGTTATCAGTGTTTTGTTTCTATGACATACATAACCCTATTCAGGTCTGTTTCTGTTCTCATCATGATTAAGTTTATTTTTTGTACATCTTCAGTTATGAGTCATCATTTCCATCTGGGTAATCACAATTTTTGTAAGTTTCACATTTGTATATTTGACATGGATTTGTAATTTCATTAACTATCTATTCGATATGAATTCTTATGTGGGTTCAAACCCTATTTTTTGATTTTGAGGTTTTAATGGTACATTTGGTCACTATTTTCATGCATTCATACATATTATTACATCATATGTTTTGTCTATAATTATATGCAGCGGTAATGTCAGGTTTATTGTATTGTACATTCATAGTTGAGTTGTTTAGCATGTGTCGATGGTTCTATCCTATGGGCATCACATATTTTTGTCTTATTGTGAATCACCTTTGACATGCATATCATAGTGACATTCATTGTAATCATACACTTGTTCTTTTTTAGATAAACCCTAGTCAATGGTTTTTTTATTGAAATTTCATGGTATCATTTTGATGTCATTGTATATAGTTTTTTTTATCATTGTGTAGATAGTATGATCTAATTTTCATGTAATTTACTCTATTTTTACCATGCATGTCATGTGTTCTTGTTCTTCCAACCCAAGTTGCATTTGATTATGATTACCATGAGGATTGTGATATGGATCGTCTTTATCAAGCATGATGCATAGTTTATGATCATTTTAGAAGGATTTATTAGCATATCAGTGAAACACATTGATGGTGAGATTTTTTGTTGTATGCCATGTGAATTTGGATATCAGTTAAGTTATTCAATTTTTAAAGAAATTATGACAAAGATAAAAGCATAAACATATAGTTAACTTCTTTATGATAGAGATATTATTATTTGGTTTCAAAACCATAATATTTTAATAAGTATTTAAAATAGGTAAATATTTATGATGTTAATTCAAAACATGTTATGAGCCATTTGAAAATAGTTAAGATCATTTTTCAAGAATCAGTTTGGTTATTAGTTCATCAATGTCATATTATATAATGAAAAGAGGAAGATTGATTTGAATAAGTAGACAAAGAGAGTATATTGAGCATTGATTGATCATATTTGTATAGTGTGCACAATCAGTTTGTTAGAAATCCCTAATTCAAATAGAGACTATAATTGTATGTTATTTATTGTTAGATATAGAAACATGCATTGTATTTAATGATGGACATGATAAAATTGTAGGAACTACATTACAATCATATTTTATAATCTTTGTATTTAAGAAATTTGAAAAAGAGTTGTAAACCCAATGATGCATAAAAGACTATCAATGAGATAGCATTTTTTACTGAAACAGTTGTATAGTCAGTGAAGCAATGAAAATTATATTTTGGATTAAGCCCATGAGCCATTTTGAGTTTTTTTTACTTGAAGGGTTTTCCATTTAGGACATATCTTGTGTTATTATTTTATGTGCATGTCTTGTCTCTATCTCATTGTTTTATCTATTTCATTTGAGTTGTGATACACATTTGGCTTTAAAAATTGATAATTTATTTTTCTTATCACCGAGTCACCCCCCTCTCAATGATATCAGACTCCAACAATTTTTTGGCATGTGATTGATGATATTGAGGATTTGTATGTTTTCATTGATGGAAACCATACACTATTCTAGTGATGATTGATTATGATATGGTGATATCAAAGGATATGTTGGCATTGATAACCTAAATGGGAAAGATTAAAAAAAAATGATACATGTCTAGTAAAATGTCCTCATTGATGGTCAAACACACTAAACAATCTATCAGATCAATTAACATCAATTGATAATGAAGATTCTGATTTGAAAAACCTAAAACTGGCTGAAATTATGATGAATGAATATGTAGATCAAAGTATTTTGAGGAGTGGTTTTACAAGATGATTCATTAAAACATGTTAGAGATGAAATGCACGACCGACACTTTAAATTTTAATATATTATCTGGATTTGAATGATTAATCAATATTCTGGATTAAACACTGCAACATTTTTATGTGATCACTAAAAATAGATCGATACAGATTTCAAGGTGAGGTTTATTGTGAAGGTTATTTGAGTTGTCAATATTATATTGGTTTATTTGAATAGATGGTGTAATCTAAGGTTAGTGATGATCTAGAACATTCTAGAAGGAGTTGAACCTAAAGTGTAAAATGACCTAAAAAGAAAGTTTTAATTCTTGAGATTAGTGAATTGAATGAGAGGAGAGGAAAACAATTAAGAGGAAAAATAAATGGTATTGATTAAGCTGCAAAAATAGTAAGGAATCTAATAAAATATTATCTATGAAGCAAAAAACTGAGAGAGAGAAGAGGTTAGACAATTTTGTGAAGAAAGGTCAATCAGCCACTGGTACAGGAGATTGTAGAAATATTGGAAGGAGAGGTTTGAGACATAGATAGTATGGAAATATGAGAAGATACATGGCTTAAAGGATCTTACAAGAAAGGTGTGCTGCTAAAAATTAATCACTTGTTGTTCTCTGAAAATTATAGCAAGCTAAATCCTTTCACAAGGTAGAATCTTACAAGTCTTAGTTTCTAAATCCTTTCACAAGGTGAATCTCTAGATTGTAGATTTTAATCATCACATGAGGTATAATTTCAAAGGTCTTCATTATATATCTCATAGTGTACTAATAATCTCTTACAAGATGTATAAATCTCAGAAAGAGATTTTGTAATTCTTTCATAGGGCACCTTCCACACTGTTGTAGAGAAGATTGTGGGTTCCATACCCATTGTAATTTTTCCCTCTTACAAGGGTTTCCATGATACAAAAATTTGTGTCTCACATGTGTTACGGTTGTTATGTTTTTGTTTTCATTTATTATTTTATGTTTATGAGTGTGATAAGAAATAGTGGTTAATGCATCAAATAATCAATTTACTATTTTGCTTGCAAACGATGATCAATATTAGTTTAAATTGTTGAACTAGTTATATATTTATTCACCCCCCTCTAAGTGCATTACTTAGTGCTTAATACTCAACAATTGGTTTCAGAGCATTGGTACTCTAAAGGAAAGTCTAAAAACTTGAGTAAAAGGTCCTGAGTTGACCACTATGGAAAAAGGAAAAACTCCAGAGCATGTAATTGAAGATTTGAAAGAAAGATTAAGGGAGTCCCTTTCTATAAGAAAGAAGTTGGCTGAAAATTTAAGAGATATGAAAGACTATTGTGATGAACTTTTAGAAGGAATTATTTCTGATGAAGCACAGGAATCCCTAGATGAAGTTATAAAGGAAAATGCAAAATTAGAAAAATAACTGTCAAATGTGAAAAATGAATTTGAAGGACAATCAGTAGCTATATGTGAATATATTAAATAGAGAGAGTTGCAGAAGATGCAAGGAGATAACTTGAAGAAATAATGAAAGAAAAGGAAGAAGAGTGGTATCACACCAACAAAGATAATTCTATAATTCATGAACATTTGCAAGATGCACAAGAAGAAAATGAAACTCATAGAGAAGTGAATGAAAAACTGAGAGATGGAAATGAAATGTTGAAGAGTGAATTGAAATAAGCACAAGAAAAAATTAAGAAGGAAAGAGAGGCACATGAAAATTGTAAGAGAGGAGATGATAGTACCCTGGAGATGCTTAAACAACTTAATCAACAAAGAAGACCTAATGACACATCTGGATTAGGATACACTCGAAGGAGTACACAAGAAACATGAGAATCATCAAAGACCAAGGAGAAACAAGAATAATCCAAGTCACATGTCAGTAATTAAGAAAGAAAAACATCATAGGCCTACATGCTAGAACTATGGAAATCCAGGTCACACATCAAATTTTTGAAGACACTGACTAGTAACTCCTAAAACTCAATCTTTTAATGGACATTGTTAGATCTGTGATCAATTTGGACATAGAGAAAGTGAATGTGGTCCTAATGCTAAGTATGGAGAAATATTTGAGGGATATTTATACAATCTCAATAAGTATGGACACAAATCATAAGAGTGTAGGTCAACATTGAAACAATATGGATCATCTAAGCCACCGGTGAACACTTATAGTAGAAAACAACAATTTGGTGTAGCTTATGCAAATTCTAGAATTCATGGACATATAACTGGAAAACTATAGAATAATGAACTTGAGAAATTATTATGGACCATGGAGATCAAATGGCATGATCTAATATGTATACAATATAGTGGGCCATCTAGCAAGAGATTGCAGAAATAGTCTAGTGAATCGATCACCACAAAATGAAGGAAAGAAGATTGAAACTATTGAAGAAGTAAGAAGTGATATGAAAAAAATTTGGCTTAAGAAAGAAGGAGGATAAATTTCATCTAAAATGGGATCTCAACCATCTAGTGTTGAGAGTTCACCTTCTAACTAGGTCAAAAAATTGACTTAAGGGGAAGAATACAAATATCTTATCAACTGCTTCTCTAAAATTATAAGTAAATAATCCAAATTAGCATAATAAGATATGAGGTGTTGTCATTGTACATATCCTTAATGATATTATGAAAATGTTACAACTGTTGTCAAATATTACTGTTTGAAGTGAACTAGATGATAGCATTATGCATTTAATGAACAAACAGTAAGATGGTTAACCGCTTGAATAGGTAATGGTAACTGTAATGAATAGTAAAACCCTAGTGAAATTATAAATACATGAGACAAGAGAATTTACACACTTTTTATTTCATGACAACTATTTATGAGCTAGTGTGAACTGAATTTGAGCAATCATCTACTTAAATTTTGTAAGTGACTATTGAATTTGAAGAGTGAAAGTGCAAAATTATACACAAATAGAGCAAGAGTTGAAGTGGAGAATTCAATCGATTGGAGTTGAGTCTATGATTTTAGTTATGGAGGAGATTTTAAGATGGCACAAAAGATATCTACTCCTACCCTTATTGCACATGTTGAAGAACTATGACCATAATTTAAGTTGCATCCTATGAAAGATGTCGAGGTTGATAAAGCTAGAGCTTTGTCGTGGATCCCACCTGGAGTCATGTTGGTCAAAGACATTCATTATTTCATTCACAACAAGATGGATGAACTTGGAGAAGTAAATATCAAATCTGGGTATGTAAAGTTGTGTGAAGTTGGAATCTTGAAGAATGAGCATGCACATATGAGGAATAGTGGTATTCTAAATGTACTTGATTTTTCTGACTATTTTCATGACAAATGGAAGAGATATGTATTGAGTAGGTTTCATGATAAATTTATATGGTTGGATGAGAACCAAAATATCAATAGAAAAGTAATTAAAAGGGTTATAGGTTTTAGTGCCACTGGTGAGATGCCTACCTTGAAGTAAATTTCTAGAGAGTTAGTTGCAAAATTGACAAAATCTAGAAGAGACAAAAGAGCCATGACCGTGATGGATATGCCTAATGATGATGTGAGGTTTGAAGTGATGGTCATTTTTTATAGAGTGTATCAGTCAAGAAGATACAATAGCATTCCTAATGGAGTGGTATAGTCAGCATATAAATTGGTAAGTGAGAATGCACCATAAAATCTTTGTGAATTTCTAGCTGGTCAAAAGTATTTCCTTGGAAAAGGTAATGTTGAATGGAAGGAAGACAAACATGTGGTAACCCATATCTCTAATTTTATCAAGGAATTGGGAGACCAATTTGATGCTCATATGTGGGGGTATTTCAAAAATTTCAGTTTGAAATGCATAAGAAATGGAGGATACCACCTAGTATTGTTCATAAGTATAAGGATGAAACATGTTTCTTAGTAGATACAAGCACATGTATACTTTAACCTATTGTGCCCAGAACATTCTAGATACCTGCAATGGGTTATGAAATATATGAAGATGAAATTGATAGATATCCAGAAGTATTGCTGAGTAAACCTATAAATACAATAGAGAAAATGTTTGGAACATTTCAGGAAGCAAGATCTAGAATTGAGTATGAACTTAAGAAGCTAGCAATAGAAAGGTGTGAGGGCTCACCCTGACCCATCATAGCTTTACTGCTCGATCACACTTTGACACTTTATGTTTTTCTATATTGATACATTTTTTGTTTATCCTGACAGAGACTCGTGATATTATGTTATGATGATGATTATATTGTGTGGATTACATTTTGATATGGATTAGACCTAGAACAGGTGGTTGATTTTGATTATATATTTTTAGATCAGTGAATTGATGAGAAGACCGAATCATGATTAGACTTGACTATTTCAAGGATGTTATGTCATGGTGATTAAGGAATTCTTATGTTTCAAACATTTATGTATGAAAATTTCAATTAGGGGCTTAATTTTACTTATTGATTAATGTTGCTAATTATAAATTAAAAATATATATTACATGTAATTTTATCATCTTGGACTACTGATGCTCAAAGTTTAGTGTGTAGGAAAGGGAACCATGGAGTTTTTTAGAGAATCAGGGGTAAACACATGTGAATTGAGTAAGCCAAGGTTTAATCCAATAAGGGGTTGAAACCTCATTGTAATATGAACCTTGTTGTAAATGTAATCTGAATGTGTATTAATAGTTTAAAATTTATGTTGTTGTTTGGACATGTCATTGTGAATGTGATGTGTATTTTGTTTGGTGTCACTTGTCACTTGTGTTGTCCATGTGGATAGTGACATGTCAATTAGGGCTTGTGCAAGAATCACCTAACCTTATATGATATTATATCAATCCCACTTGCATATAGATGTCTTGTAGGGATTGCATCATGTTGGAACTCGGATTTAAACTTTAGGGATACCTTGGAAGGGTTAAAAGTGACTTTAGAGTGTTTTTTTAACCAAAATTAGTTAACCATAAGGGGGTACCTTGGGTTAGGGCTAGTTTTTAGCTATGGGAGAAACCTAGGTCACCATTATGACTCTTAAAAATGCTTACTTTTCAAAAGTGGCGAAAATAGAGATGGCCTCATGCATCTAACTTGTCCCACACTCCTTGCTAAACTCACAATTAAGAGGGGAGACAAAAAGGCTAGTTGTCATGTCTCATTTTTGCTAGTTCTTAAGTACACTTTTGGGGGTCTTTTTAGAGGGTTTTGGGAGACTTAGTGGGTGTTCACCCACTCTCTAATTTTAGAGACAATTAGAATTTTTGAAAGAGGAAGGATAACGATTTGGGCTCTTTTCAAGTTTTATTTTTCCATAACACATTTGGAAGGTTGGTCTCCGTTGTCATGAAGTGCTTGTTTTGTTGCAAGAATATTTTGATGCTATTTTTTCATGAATATGCAATCTTGTATGGTGTTCATGTATTTAATCTTGTATAGTTTTGTCGTATGTAAATTTTGTTTTCATGTGTTGTGTAATGCCCCGCCAGGGAACCCAGGAGAACTTAACCTAAACATGACACCAAGGTCACGGAATAATTTTTTTTTAAATGTTTACAAACAATAATGATAACAATGTGGAAGAAACACAATGAAGTACATGACATACATGAAATACAATGCATACATGATTAACATTCCTCGAGGGTTCCTTGACGTAGAATTACTTAAATAAACTAATCTACGATTACAATAATATAGAACTGACATAAAGGTTACATAATCTGAACCCAATAACATACATCTCAATAATAAAGATTACATATACCTCTGATACCATAAGGTATACCACCTAATCAACATCCACTGCACAAGTCGCAGGGTATGTAATAATGCATAGTAGACAATACAATGCATCCTCCAAGGATGATAAACAATTAATACATATGGTACAATACACATCTCAAGTAATTGATCAAGTCTCCAAAAGACTAGGAAGATGAAATTGCAACAAGGAACAACCAAGCATGAAGAAGAATCCGTCAGAATCTCAATGGTAATAAGAATCACTACCACCCGACCACGTGGAACCAAAGGTCCACTCCCACCATGCTAAGGAGATAATAACAGGCCCACACACACGGGGTATACAACAAGAATAAAAATAAGGTAAACATGACCTCATACAGCATGCATAGGAAGATCCTAGAAGCACTCTAATAAAAAATAAGGAACACTAAACAACACCAGAGGTACTGACACACATAGGATAACCCAAGTTGTATATAGGAAGGTGTCATCATGTACATCACATCCTTGAGTTCAGCCCTAGCAATCCCTTAATGGATTCCGACACCCAAGTGACTATACACAGCATCAATGACCTTTCATACAGACAAGATCACTAATGATGCCCGAACCCGCACCTCGAAAGGGGGGGCAAGCATCTATTCATCCTCCATCTTAGCCTATATTAGTGCTCAAGCATGCGTGAGGCGTTAATCTTATTAGTTTAATACTAGGTCAACCTAATTAGATTAATTATGTTATCACTTGTTACCACTACTTACAATAAGCAAATCCTAGCAGCCACTTGTGGGGTCCGGTACTTATTGCAAGCCATAACCTACTATACAACTAGGTAACCTACCCTAAGCTCACAAAAGAATATCACAAAGGTAAATCACAAACCTCATCTCTAATTCCTTCTCATATAGGGATACACCCCTAGAGAATCATAAAAAAATATCAAAACAAGATCAAAACTCTAACATCTGGTTCTTTCCCACACAAGAATGATTGGTTCTCAATTAACCAATACCACATACAGGTAACATCACATGATCACACAGGACTAATTGAGACAACTCAGGTTGGGTAAAAAGATCGAGACCCAAAATCGATAACATCATGATCATGCACTGAAGCATACAAAATATCACATAACTGAAACCCCAAAAACCTCTAGATTCACCTCCTGATAGCCAACTAATCCCCAATAGACAATCGACACACAACAATTCATATAGAAGAGAAGCACATAATCCTTTAACATTCATTCAGAAAAACACATCCTGACATGGTAAAGACGATTTCAGAAAGACAACAATAATCAATGATAAACTCA
>MU228390.1:154009-178071 GCA_018584345.1 Thuja plicata | reverse complement strand
TTTCAGTTAACTGTGAACTGATTTTAGAAGTTTCTAAAATAACTGATTAGTCAGTTCAGTCAACTGACTCTCTCGACCAATCACATCGCTTGCACATGGATTGTGCTTCTTCAATCGAATCTGAGCCGCTCTTTTATTTTGATCTCGACCGTCGATTCGAGAGAGATTTCTATAAAAGAGAAACTCTTTTCCTTCACAAAGGATCCTAATCTTTTGCTTAATGTTATTATGCTGCAATTTTGTCTTAGCTTTCTTACATTTTAGCATTTATTATTGTTGTTTCTTTTATTCAAGCATGCAATCTAAATCTTAGAGCACATTTCAATTGGTGTATTAAAATGAATATCTCACACTCAATTTGGTGCCTCTAAAACGAATCTTAATCAGCTTTGGATGAACAACAAATTGCATTCATTTAGATTAATCAGAGCATTTTATTATCAGCATATAGATGAAATCCTTCGTTTAGGTCCTAGGTGTAGTCACTGAGCTTGCGATGATCTGAGAGCAAGCTCATACTCCTGCCTACTAGGAGGCAACAGGTCAATTCTTTCAGACGTGCAGGGTGAATGAATCGATATTCATTCCTGTATGCAGCTGAAGAGCAATGACTATGTTGAAGTGTTCTGCTAAATCAGAGGCCCACATTTAGCATGCACATCAGCAGTAGAGATCCCAGCAGGATTCCAAACAGAGGCATTCACAGGGTTATGAGGGCTCTAATCCCAAATAGTGGCAGTCTCAAGGCCCTAGATAGGATCATAGGACACAGACCCCTCAGACATAGTTAGCTAGGACTCGATAGTCCTCTAGGGGTGGATACATTGGTTCTAGCAGGACCGGAGGGTCACAACAACCTAGGACACAGGGAGTGCATATTTGACCCATGGACCATGTTACACTTGTGGTGGTATGGGTCACTTAGTGAGAGAGTGCCCACAGGGATAGTCAGCCAGTGGTTAGAGAGGGGCTACCTCAGAGCCTATAGTTGGAGATATGGGTAGATGCTATAGATATTTTGTAGTGGTTGATAACCGCTAGGCTAAGCACTAGGCCACGGTCATTGAGGCCACAGGTATGATTCAGGGCATCAGTGTTTCTATCTTATTTGATTTAGCAGCCATAGACTCCTTTATATATCCCTATGTAGTGGATCATTGAAGGCTAGTGGCAGTTAGACAAGATGTCAGTTGGGAGGTTGAGTTAGCTTCAGGAGCTAGAGTCTCTATTAGTTCCCTAGTTCGTAGTTGTCACATTTAGATTGGAGACCTTATCATGATGACTGATCTCCACATTACCCCTCTAGGTTCTTATGATGTGGTCCTTGGCATGGATTGACTATGTGCCCATAGTATCAAGGTGGATTGTCATCAGAAGAGGGTCGAGTGTGTTGATGATCATGACACTTCTATGGTGATATTTGGGGTACAAAGACCCATATCCCTTTGCATTATTTTTGCTATGTGGCTTAGGTGGTGTGTGCGGAAGGGATGTCAGTTATTTTCCATCACCATTAGTGATAGAGAGGAGGATTCAAGAGTGGAGCCTTCACTTGAGGATTATCGTATTCTTTAGGAGTTTGTAAATGTATTTCCTACCGAGCTACCTGGTATGCCTCCACCTAGGGTAGTTGATTTTTACATAGATCTTGTACTAGGAGCTGAGTCAGTATCTAGAACACCTTACAGGATGACCACACATGAGCTCAATGAGCTCAAGATTTAGTTAGAAGAGCTCTTGGAGAAAGGGCATGTCTGACCTAGTGTATCACCTTGGGGTGCACCTATGATTTTTGTGAAGAAGAAGGATGGGTCACTTCGATTGTGCATTGATTATTGGAAGTTGAATAAAGTAAAAATTAAGAACTGATACCCACTTCCCAGGATTGATGATATGTTTGATCAGTTACAGGGTGCTTGAGTGTTCTTGAAGATAGATCTAAAGTTGGGGTACCATCAGTTATGGATTATGGAAAGTGATATCCACAAGACTGCTTTTCGCATGAGGTATGGTCACTATGAGTTCATAGTAGTGCCATTTGGCCTCATGAATGCTCTAGCTATGTTCATGAGCCTCATGAATGGAGAATTTCATACATTTTTGGATAAATTTGTGGTTGTATTCCTCGATGATATTATGATATATTCTCGCAATGAGGAGCATGAGGAGCATCTAAGATAGGTTCTGCAGTGTTTGAGAGAGAATCAGTTATATGGAAGCTTGTCAAAGTTTTCCTTCTTTAGACCCGAGGTGGATTATCTTGGTCACATTATATCCGACGATGGGATCTCTATAGACCCATCAAAGATTAGAGCTATTATGCATTGGCCACCACCCACCAGTGTCACTAAGGTCAGAAGTTTTATGGGCTTAGCAGGGTATTATAGATGCTTCGTGGCAGGATTTTCTAGAGTAGCTCATCCCATCACCTCCCTTCAGAGAAAAGGGAAGAGGTATGAATGGACAGAGAAGTGTGAGAGAGCTTTCAAGGAGCTCAAGAGATCCCTCACTAGTGCACCGATTTTAGTAGTGCCAGATCCTTTGGTGGATTTTTTTGTATGTACAGATGCTTCATTGGATGGTTTAGGAGTAGTCCTTATGTACGAGGGTCATCCTATAGCCTTTGAGTCTAGGAAGCTAAAGACTCATGAACTTAATTATCCTATTCATGACCTAGAACTCGTAGCGGTGGTTCATGCTTTAGTGAGATGGAAACATTTCCTTCTAGGTCACCAATTTGAGCTTCATTCAGATCACCAGAGCCTATAGTATATCTTTACACAGCCCAATCTTAATGCTAGGTAGAGGAGATGGATGGATTTTTTGTGTGGGTATGATTTTGATGTTCATTACATCAAAGGGAAAGAGAATGTAGTTGCAGATGCTTTGAGTAGGAGGTGACATGAGCTCTCATCTATGACTTCTAGTATAGATTTGAGGGACCACATTTTGCATCATTTGCCAGGGTATGGATTATATGTGGAGATTTGTTAGTTTATCCGTTCTCAAAGACCCCTGGAGGGGAGATTTGTAGAGTATTCCTTGGAGTCTGATGGACTTCTATGTCATAGGGGATGCATCTATGTACCTTCTATGGGTGACTTGTGAGAGTTTATTGTACTTGAGGCTCACATAGCACCTTATGCAATGCATCTGAGAGTTAAGAAATTGCATGCCAATATGAGATAGTTGTATCATTGGCTAGGTATGAGATTGCAGATTGCCATCATAGTTGCTAGATGTCTAGAGTGCCAGAGGGTGAAGGCAAAGCATAGTCATCAAGGTAGGCTCCTACAGCCACATGAGATTGTCGAGTGGAAGTGGGATACTATATCTATGGACTTCATTATTGGTCTCCCTGTGTCTTCTCACTGCCATGATGATATCTTGGTGATAGTTGACACATTGACCAAGGTTTCCCACTTCTCACCCATGCGTACTACATTCATAGCACAAGACGTAGCTCAGGTATTTTTGTGGAATATTGTTAGAATTCATGGTATCCTCCATAAGATCATCTCTGATAGAGACTCCTTGTTCACATTAGCCTTTTGGAGAGAGTTACAGGCAGTGTTGGGCACTAGGCTCAATTTTAGTACAACATATCACCCTTAGATAGATGGCCAAACCAAGAGGGTTAACCAGGTATTGGAGGACATACTGTGCTTGTATGTGATGGACCATCAGGTCAAGTGGGAGGAATACCTACATCTGGTTGAGTTTGCCTATAATAATGGGCATCATTCTTCTATAGGTATGCCACCATATCAAGCCTTGTACGATAGACCATGCAGGACACCATTGAGTTGGGACAGGATTGAGGATAGAGTATGTATTGGACCTCAGTTGGTCAAGGATATGGAGCAGCAGGTTGTCTTGATTAGATAGTGCCTTAGGGAGGCTCAGGATCGACAGAAGAAGTATGCAGATGTGAAGAGGGCTGATTGTGAACATATGGTTAGAGATAGGGTCTTCTTGAGAGTGCACCTGCATAAGAGTCCAATCCATTTTGGAAAGGGCTCTAAGTTAGGGCCTCACTTTGTTGGACCTTTTGAGATATCAGAGAGGATAGGACTAGTTTCCTATCGTCTAGCCTTGCCACCCATCCTGTCACGCATCCACAACATATTTCATGTATCTGTGCTACACAAATATATTTATGATGAGTCTCACATTATAGATTGGGATGCCTTGTAGGTAGATTTGGATGGGTAGCTAGCACTGGAGCCCATTCGTATTATATCCTAATGGACCCTTGCACTTTGAGGCTAAGAGCTGGATCTAGTTAGGGTCCAGTGGGATTGTTATGATGAGGTCATGGCTTCATGGGAGGATGCAGTGCAGATGAGATCTCAGTACCCATATCTTTTTTATGAACTCCAGGAGGAAGTTCATGCCTAGTGGGGGAGGATGTGAGGGCTCACCTCGACCCATCGTAGCTTTACTGCTCGATCACACTTTGACACTTTATGTTTTTCTACATTGATACACTTTTTGTTTATCCTAACAGAGACTCATGATATTATGTTATGATGATGATTATATTATGTGGATTACATTTTGATATGGATAAGACCTAGAACAGGTGGTTGATTTTGATTATATATGTTTAGACTAGTGAATTGATGAGAATATCATATCATGATTAGACTCGATTATTTCATCGATCTTATATCATGGTGATTAAGGAATTGTTATGTTTCAAACATTTATGTATGAATATTTCAATTAGGGGCTTAATTATGATTATTTATTAATGTTGCTAATTATGAATTGAAAATGTATATTACATATAATTTTATCATCTTGGACTATTGATGCTCAAAGTTTAGTGTGCAGAAAAGGGAACCATAAAATTTTTAGAGAATCAGGGCTAAACACATGTGAATTGAGTAAGCCAAGTTTTAATCCAATAAGGGGTTGACACCTCATTGTAATGTGACCCTTGTTGTAAATGTAATCTGAATGTGTGTTAATAGTTTAAAATTTATGTTGTTTTTTGGACATGTCATTGTGAATGTGATATGTATTTTGTTTGGTGTCACTTGACACTTGTGTTGTCCATGTGGATAGTGACATGTCAATTAGGGCTTGGGAAAGAATCACCTAACCTTATACGATATTATATCAACCCCACTTGCATATAGATATCTTGTAGGGATCACATCATGTTGGAACTCAGATTTGAACTTTAGGGATACCTTGAAAGGGTTAAAAGTGACCCTAGAGTGTTTTTTTGACCAAAATTAGTTAACCCTAAAATGGTACCTTGGGTTAGGGCTAGTTTTTATGTATGGGAGAAACCTAGGTCACCATTATGACTCTCCAAAATGCCTACTTTTCAAAAGTGAAGAAAATAGAGATGGCCTCATAAATCTAACTTGTCCCACACTCCTTGCTAAACTCACAATTAAGAGGGGAGGAGAAAAGGCTAGTTGTCATGTCTCATTATTGCTAGTTCTTGAGTACACTTTTGGGGGTCTTTTTAGAGGGTTTTGGGAGACTTAGTGGGTGTTCACCCACTCTCTAATTTTAGAGACAATTAGGGTTTTGGAAAGAGGAAGGATAAGGATTTGGGCTCTTCTCAAGTTTCATTTTTCTATAACACATTTGGAAGGTTGGTCTCCTTTGCCATGAAGTGCTGGTTTTGTTGCAAGAATATTTTGATGTTATTGTTTCATGAATATGCAATCTTGTATGGTGTTCATGTATGTAATCTTGTATAGTGTTGTTGTATGTAAATTTTTTTGTCATGTGTTGGGTTGGGAATGCTTTTGGATTTTTGTATCAATTCTTGTTCTTTTAGATTGGGAGTGTTGTTCATGGGAGTTGAGGCATTACTCACCCTTTTGGGAAGGGAAGAAGTGGCCTTGGGTGAAGGGGTTAGTCAAGCTCTCCATTGTAGTGAGAGTCTCTTCTCTTGGAGAAGAGGGATAATTTCATGGAGTATAGGCTCCATGAAGCCATGTTAGAAATATTATATTTTGGCATAGAAATGGCCAATGTGTATATGGAAGGAATGTCAATGTAGCCTTGGAGAGGCATGGAGAAAAAGTCTTGTTGAGAAATTTGAAAATTGTAATGGCATTCTCCTCCTTGGAAAATCCCACCTTCACCCTACTTCAATGGGTTTGTAAAACTCATTTTTGAGACCTTGGTTGGGAGTTTATTATTGTTTTTGTACATATAAAATGTTGTGAGAATTTGGATGTGAAATCTTGTTTAGCCTTGGTTCTTCAAGCTCGGGGGTGGCCTCTTTGAGGCCTTGGTTGGGAGGTGAGCTTATATGGTTTCCCTCATGAAATTTGTAGGTTTTTGAAGTCATAAAGATAGTGAAATAAGCTTGAAATAAATCCCTATTTGGGGGTAGTTGTGTGTAAGAAACTTCAAGGTTGCATAGTCACTCATTGTATTGAAATCCATTCTTGTTGATTTTTGTAATGGTCATGTTTGAAGATTTTCAAGCTAGATGTGGAGAGATATACTTCTTTATGTAATGATTTATTAAAGGAAAATATTTTGTGTACCATTCAAGTATAGTGTAAATTTATCATCTTGAGGATGTTTAAATCTAGATTGTAAGATTACCATGATGTAAAAGATAGAATCTTTAGTTCATGAATTTTGCATTTTAATTCGTAAAAGAAAAGAAGTTAATCACCCATGTATAGAAGAATACCCAATATTGAAAGAGAAGAACAATATTATAGTTTCACTCCCTACAATATTAAGGAATTTTGCATCTTGAAACCTCTATATATTCAGCTAATATCATTAGTATTCTTAGTATATTGCCTTTTAAATCAATCCTAATGCACACTATGATCTATTGTAAAAATTGAACCAAGTAAAACAAAATGGAAGAGCTTATATCAAACAAGCCCATAGGATTTTTTAGATTTAGAGCAAAAATGCTCTCTGGAATTTGTATGGGAAAGGAAATATTCTCCTTACCACAGAGAATATTCCCTTCCCAATGTGCCTTCCCTCTAATAAAATTTGAAATCAAATCTCATTAGCTTAATCATGTAATTTAACCCTTAATCCAAGATAAACTCACCTTGCTCTTACCCTTTCTCATGGGCCCCACCTTTACCTCTTTATCTCATGCATTGGATATTGGACTATGTAAAGTTTTTAATGAATAAATAATTTTGGGGCTGCTTATATGTTCTTGTAATCCCCTAAGTCTGCACCATTTTCCTTGCACCCTTTATGTCTTCTGACATGTCATATTTCTTGTCACCCAAGTCAACTCCCTCTCCCTTCCTTGTGAAATTTTCCTTGGAGGATGGGAGCTTTGGTTGGTGGGCCACAACAAAACTTACCTTCATTCCCCCCTTGTAAACTGTGCCACCTTTTAGAGACTTTGATATGCCATTCGAAATCCTTGGGGAGGGAAGTAGGTAGGTTGTATGGTGGGCCCCAAAGCATGTTATGTCAACCTACACTCTCCCCATTGCATATTCGAACCCCAACGCACTTTGACTTGTAATGTAAAAGGGTAAATTTATAGGTTAGTGGATAGTTAGTATTAGTGGTTAGTGGAAGGTTAGATTAATAAGCTAGTAGGTTAGTTAGAGATTAGTTGATAGTTAAATTAGTTAATTAGGCCTTTTTCTATATTGCTTTTAATTCTTATTTTGATATTTTTGCACATTAAATTAATTCAATGATGTAGCATAAATTATTAGGTATATAATTTTAGTGTTTTGAAGTTGGATGGATTTATTAATATGTTTTAATTTTAATTGGTGTTGAAACCACTTATTAATATAATAATTAATCATTTGTATGGAACCTTAACATTAGTTGTTTAGGGTATTTTATTATTGTGAGATTTGTGAATTTAATAAATAGGGATTTTGGTCTAAAATTTTTGATTAATCTATTAGAGAGACTAATTTTCTCAATTGATTCAATTGTATAGTTAATGTTAAATTTTATTTTATTATCAAAATAAAGGGGGATTATATCGCTCTTGTGCTCAAGTGGTTAGGGGTTATGCTTGATTTCAATTAAAAGTTAATTTAAATTTTTAATTAGAGGATATTTCAAATGTCTAATAAAAAGGTTAATTTAAAGTTGTATGTTAGGAATTGATGGATTAGTAATGCATGTGTTTTCATCATAGGGGAATAATTTTATTAATGATGTTAGTATGTTAGGAAATCAAATTTGATTTCAGCTATTGGATTTTAATTAAGAGTTTTTTGGTATAGTGAAATTATTATTCAATTTTAATCTTTTCAATTGTTAAATGTTTCATGTATGTTGTTTAATAGGGAGTAGAATATTAATCTAACTGGGCTTGAGCTAGTAGTTAATGTTAACTGGAACTAGACTTGAAAGGATTAAGTTGTAATCTAGGTTGAAAGTTAAGTAAGCATTAGGGCAACCTAGATCAGCATATGTTCATGACCACTAACTACCATCATGATTATAAACATGTAATCAAAGTTAGGTCAACCTGAGTTAAGCATCCATATAACCCGTGGAACAGGTTGATGTCCCAATTCTGCATCTATTGTGGCATGACCCTTATTCAGTATGTGTGTATACCTTGTATTTCAAAGGTTAACTCTACCTTTCTATCACCTTTCCATCTCAACCAATTTTAGTTGTGTGTTATTATGTGTTTTAAAAAAAAATTTGTGTGTGTTTTTCCCTAGTTTTGGGCATGACAAAAGGAAGACAAGAAGAATGTTAACAAAGTTAGAGGCCGAGTTTGGAGGAGAAATTTCTACATCACAAGAAGAGCTAGAGATCCCTTCAACATCATCTACACAATCGGTAGAGGCAACATCAAAATAACCTAAGAAAACATATAGAAGAAAGGCAAAGAAGAAAGAAAATAAGAATCCTACAAAAGACCAAATCACTGATGCCTACAAGGAGAACGCCAACAAGAGTAGCTAAAGGCACTGAATCTACATCAACTAGACAAAAGGCTAAGACAAACTAAGGATGATGGTGAGGAAACCCCTTCGGAAAAAGAAGTGAAAGAGGTAAATAAAGAAGGTATAACTTCTAAAGGCATTTCCATTGATCAATTTATACATGTCACTGAAACTTCTGGAAGATTATGTGGAGTTTCTAGGAAGTATGATTTAGGTCATAGTGATGAAATTAAGAGAAGAATGGAAAATGAAATAATAAATAGTTTGAAAAATTTCAATAGAGATCCTACAAAAATTAGAGGTCATATTTATAAAAATCAGTTTGATATAATACATGGGAGATAGAAGAATGATTTAAGTATTGATAATGAAGTAAGAGAGACATTATTACTGTAGTGTAATACTGGATTAGATGTAAGTGAAACTAAATCTTTTTTGATGCACACAAGTATTCCTTCCCTATCAAAAGTAGAGTCACTAGGATTATGACTTGAGAAACATAAGGTCTACATGAAGAAACCATTAAATTTTGGAAAGATTACATTGAAAAATATAAAAGAGGTCAAGAGGAAGGAGATGAAGAGGAAAAAGGTGAAGATCATGAGCATTTTGATAAGGAAGCAGAAGAGGAATGATACCAAGATGAGGTATAAATCCTTGAACCACCTAGTTAACCCTCTCTACCTAGAACTCATGTACCATTAGAGGTACTTGGACAAGTTCTTGAGGGAATTCCTACACAGGTAGAGGAAGTAGAGAATCAAGAAGAGCATAAATCAGAGGATAAAATGAAGGATGAGGTAATTATTGAGGAAATACCTTATGAGGAGATAAAAATACCACCAAAATTCTCAATCACCTGTACTCCTGCACATTCATCTATGCAATTGGTAACCCCTACAAATGTTCAAACAAAAACAATAAAAGAGAAATAGATTAAGAGAAAGTTGGAGATTGGTGAGTTAGAAAAGAAGAAGAGAAGAATGAGCATACAAATTCCCAAAGTATCTGAGGAAGAGGAAGACATTAATGAGATTAATTTAGATAAGGTATATTTCAAATGGTTAAGTCCTAAGGAAATGATGGAACTATGAGCAAAGTTGAGAATACAAGTTGAGAGAAACAAGGCAAGACTAAAGAAGAAGAAGAAGAAGAAGAAGAAGAAGAAGAGAGTAATTGGATTAGAAAAATAAATATTGCACTCTCTAGTACCTGAAATATATATTAATGAAAAGGATAATGTCATTGATCAACTAGATAAGTTAGAAAAGGTAATACTAGAGGAAACATCATTGTTGATTAGAATTTCAATGTCAATAACTAAATATTTTTATGAGAAGAAAAGGATGGAACAGGTACATGCCAAGATTACAAAAGAAAAAGAAATTTTATAGAAAGAAGATGAGAATATAAAAGGTAATCTGAAGATTGTTGGTGACATATTGACAAAAGTTTCAAAGATATCTAAGTTTACTAATGATATAGAAAGGAAGGTAGAAGAATTGTAGAAGGAATTGGATGAGACAATTGAGAAGTATGATGTAACTTCTAGAAGTGCTACAATTTATACAGTTAAAGCTAGAGAGATAGGAGGTAAGATAAAGATAATTTAGGTTGAGCATGAACAAAAGGTGAACACTTTGATTGATTTAAAATAATTTTTATCCCCTACTATTGATATAATGATACTAAGTGTTAAAAATGTTGAGTACTTGATTGGGCAACATGAGCCAACTGCACTGGATGAATTAGAAGATCTATCAGGTAATCGTATGGGTCAAAATATTACACTTGAACATTTAAGAACACTATGGGATACTACTTTGATTGTAGAAAAGAAAACTTACAAAACTAAATTTGACAAGATATGGTGTCATTTTATTGACTATAATGTAGATTGCAGTTTTTCTATACACCTTTGTCCTTGATGACAAATGGGGGAGAATATGTTGTGAACATAACAATATGGTGAAGTATTTTGTAAGGGGGATAAATGGAATGAAACAATATTGTATCTAAAATACTACCAGTTAATGAAATGAAAATCTTTTGGTGAATTTTTATTGTGAGTTATTATGAACAATGTGTTATGTAAATTTCATTTTATAATTTTTTATTCTGTACAAATTTGATAATTGACAAGGTTTGTCATCAATGCCAAAGGGGGAGATTGTTGGCATTGATCACCTAACTAGAAAAGATAAAAAAATAATGATAATTTTCTACTCAAATGTTTTCATTGATGGTTAAAGACACTAAAAAATATATCATATCAATTAACATCAACTGGTAATGAAGAATCTGATCTATACAACCTAAAATTGGTTAAGTGACAAAACAACATGATGGAATTCAGATTAATGAATATGTAGATTGAAGTATTATGAGGAGAGGTTTTACATGATGATTCATTATAACATGTTAGATATCAAATTCAAGACTGACTTTTTAAATGTTAATATATTATCTAGCTTTGAATGATTAATCAGTATTCTGGATTAAACATTGCAACATTATTTCTATGATCGCTAAACAAAAAATTGACTCAGATTTCATGGTGAGGTTTATTGTGAAGGTTATTTGAGTTTTCAAGATTATATTGGTTTATTTGAATGCATGGTTTTATCTAGGGTTAGTGATGATCTGGAACATTCTACAAGGATTTGAATCTAAAGTGTAAAATGACCTAAAAAGAAAGTTTGAATTCTTGAGATTGGTGAATTGAATGAGAGGAGAGAAAAATAATTAAGAGGCAAAATAAATGGTATTGATTAAGATGAAAAAAAGTAAGGAATCTAATAAAATATAATCTGTGAAGTAAAAAATGAGAGAGTAGTGGTTAGACATTTTTGTGAAGAAAGATCAATCAGCCACCGGTATAGGAGATTGTGGAAAGATTGGAAGGAGAGGTTTGAGACATAATTAGTATGTAAGTATGAGAAGCTACATGGATTAAAGGATATTACAAGAAAGGTGTGCTACTACAGATCAATCACTTGTTGTTCTTTGACAATTGCAGTAAGCTAAATCATTTCACAATGTAGACTCTTACAGGTCCTGTAACACCCAAAAATTGGCATCTTGCAACCCTAACCACTTTTGTTGCATTTGTTATTCTTCTGAATCATCAAAGTCCTATTGTACTAGTAAATTCTGAGTTTTGACTGACTCTACTTGACCTAAGTGTCAAATGTAGAAAATCCTAAATCTGCATTAATTATACATTATATTTAATTCCTAAATATCTATTAGATAAACAAACCCTATGATTGAATTAATTTAATTATAAAGTCCTAGCACTTTAATTAAATTGAATTCACCCCTTTTAGCTAAAACACATGAAAAGGAATTAAATAATATTTAATTATTAAATAAATGTCCTCATTTCAATAATTGAATTTAATTATTCAGATAATTGAGAAAAAAAAATTATGAGGTCATATTCTATTTTATTAATTAAATATTGTCAATAAAATCTTATCTCCTGTTCAGAAATAGAAGTTTTGAATTAACTGTGCTTTAAAGAGAAACAAAACAGTTAAAGTCATAAATAAAATAGTTAAAATCAAAGAAAGAAAAATAGTTAAAGCAAAGGGAAAACAATTTATTATTTTCTTTCAAATAAATCTTTCTATTTTGAACTGGCTTTTCTATCTATTTTATTTCAAAAAGAAAATTTTCTATTCTGAACAACCTCTGAGTCTAGAAAAGAATCTCATTTCTCATTCAAACTTCTTCCTAAATTTCTAGTCATATGCATTGTTAGAATACTTAATTATTTCTACATTCTTAGTTCATAATCTCATATAGAATAATCTCATTTTGCAATAGATTAATTTCAATTTCTAGAATAATCTCATTGAAATCATGGCATAGTTTTAATCTCATTTCTAGTTTAAATGGATCATTTAGATTAATCTTGCATGTTTCATTTCTAGACTAATCATTGCATTGCATTCATGGAAGCATAAATCTTTCATTCTAGATTGGTCTATGGTTGTGAGACTCTCATTCTGAGAGCTATTTCAAAACCCCGTCTGGATAGAAGGCAATAGGTTGAATCATGCAGAAAGGCAAGATGAATAATCTCATATTCATTCTTGTGTGTATCTAATGAATAAAGACTATGTTGAAGTGTATGGTTGATTAACAAGGCCAAATCTACCACATACAGGTCCTAGTTTCTAAATCCTTTCAAAAGGTGAATCTATAGATTGCAGATTTTAATCCTCACATGAGGTAGACTTTTAAAGGTCTTCATTGTACATCTCATAGTATACTAGGAATCTGTCACAATATGTATAACTCTCAGAAAGAGTTTTTGTAATCCTTTCACATGACACCTTCCACACTATAGTAGAGAAGATTGTGGGTTTCATCCCCACTGTGGGTTTTCCCTCTTACAAGGGTTTCTACGATACCAAAATCTATGTGTCACATGTTTTATGGTTGTGATGTTTTTGTTTTAATTTAATTTTTTTATGTTTATGACTGTGATTAGAAATAATATTTAATGCATCAAATAAGTAGTTTACTTCTTTCTTGCAAATGGTGATCAGAATTAGTTTAAATTGTTGAACTGGTTATATAATGATTCATGCCCCCTCAATGCATTACTTAGTGCTTAATAACCAACAAGATAAACTATCACATTTGGATAAGATTGGAATACAAGACACAATTTATTAGTTTCGATATATGGTTCGATGAAGACTCATATTATTGATTATTTGGGTGAAAACTTAGGAGGAGATCTAGAGAGGTGTTATGTACTTTGGTCTATCATTGGAGAATTTTATATTATCACCTAAAAGAGTTACGTTAGTCTTTAAAGGCAATGATAAGGGGGGTGAATGAGTGCAACCACAAATTTAAAACTCTTTTTTAATAGATTCCACAATACCTAACATGCAAATGAAAATACTATGTAAAAACTTAACAAGTAAAAAATTCCCATAATGTAGACTCAACACACAAGATTTTTTCTATGGAAACCCTTGTAAGAGGGAGAAAACCATGTGTGAGATGGTACTGATGGGGATATGCTAGGTTATCACTCAATCCTTGTAGAAATAAAAGGTTAACGAATAATTTTCTCCTTATATTGGCCTCACTACCCCAAGAGTGTCTCTTTAGTGGCCTAGACACAAAACCTATGACTCCTATAAGGATCTTAAAAACACCCTTCTCTCAACCACAACCTATCACCAAGAATTACAACTCTTCACATTTTCATACCCATTGACCAACTCCTTTGTAAATGGGTGATAGTTTGCTAATCACAAGATCTTAACTTATAAATGGGTGGAATAGGTCCCCATGTTCTACTTGGACTCAACACAACCCAAATTGGTCACTCAATCCATCTAAAAAGACTTGGAAAAACAATAATACAATTAGACCTAGTGGACAAGGCCTCATTGCTATTAGGTATACTCTTCCCATTTTTAGGACTTTTGATAGAAGTAACCCCAAGCATGCTTCAAAATTCACTAGACAGGACCTTACTTGTCCTAATCCACTTTAGGATCCTAATTATACTCTAGGAACTCACAATTATATAGACACTAAGCCTATGACTACTCCTAACTCTTCCCCAAGAGTTACAACTGTAGACACCTAAAAATGGTTCGAGCCTGCTGGTCTACGTCTTTTAAAATTTTTAGCATAACAATTGAAAAGTTGTTTTGTGACCTAATTATTCCTCTATGTTGTGCATTTGATCTTTATTATATGACAACATTGTGTCTTTTGTAAATGATTGAATATTTCAAAATTGTTCAATCATTTACTAACATTTCTACTCTCTTTATCAAATCAATCATTTTCCCTAATCAATTCCGATCAACCCTAAACTGATCCTATTCAATCCTATACAAATCCTATTCAATCCTAAACCATTCCAAATCTTCCTAAATCAATTCAAACCTATCCTATTCCATTTCTAATCACTTTCAGAATTGGTTGGACTCATTCCAACCATTCTAGGGAATCATCCAAGATCATCAATGCCTAATTTAACCCAATTTCCAAATCGATCAAACCCTATTCCAAATTCAATCAATCTTGTCATCATTTTAGGAGAATTGTCCAAGATCATCGATGCTTCGTATCCCTTCAATCAGCTATTTGATAACATTGTCAAATTTCATCGATTTTATCATTATCAATCTATCCTTATCAATTCAATATTATTGTCCATGTTCGTCAATACTATTTTTTATCATTATCATTTTAGGAATAGTAAGATGGTTAACCGCTTGAATAGGTAATGGTAACTGTAATGAATAGTAAAACCCTACTAGAATTATAAATACATGAGACAAGATCATTTACACACTTTTTCTTTCATGACAACTAATTATGAGCTAGTGTAAACTGAATTTGAGCAATCATCTACTTGAATTTTGCGAGTGACTATTGAATTTGAAGAGTGAAAGTGCAAAATTCTACACAAATAGAGCAAGAGTTGAAGTGGAGAATTCAATCAATTGGAGTTGATTTTGTGATTTTAGTTATGGAGGAGAGTTTAAGATGGCAAAAAATATTTCTACTCCTACCCTTATTGCACATGTTGAAGAACTATGACCACAATATAAGTTGCATCCTATGAAAGATGTCAAGGTTGATAAAGTTGGAGCTTTGTCATGGATCCCACTTGAAGTCATGTTGGTTGAAGACATCCATTATTTCATTTGAATTAAGATGGAGGAACTTGGAGAATTAAATATTAGATCTGGGTATGTAAATTTGTGTGAAGTTGGAAGCTTGAAGAATGAGCATGCACATATGAGGAATAGTGGTAATCTGAATGCACATGATTTTTCTGACTATTTTCATGACAAATGGAAGAGATATGTATTGAGTAGGTTTCACGATCAATTTATATGGTTGGATGAGAACCAAAAGATCACTAGAAAAGTAATTAAAAGGGTTATAGGTTTCAGTGCCACCGGTGAGATGCCTACCTTTAAGTAAATTTCTAGAGAGTTAGTTGCAAAATTGACAAAATCTAGAAGAGATAAGAGAGCCTTGACCATGATGGATATGCCTAATGATGATGTGATTTTTGAAGAGATGGTTGTTTGTTATAGAGTGTATCAGTCAAGAGTATGCAATAGCATATGAATTAGTAAGTGAGAATGCACTATACAATCTTTGTGAATTTCTAGCTAGTCAAATGGCTATTAATAGAGAAATGATTACAAATGATAATAAAAAGTCACTCAAGTATGGGTAAATCCTTGTTTGTATCTTCTTTTATTTTCAAAAGTATTTCCTTGGAAAAGGTAATGTTGAATAAAAGGAAGACAAACATGTGGTAACCCATATCTCTGATTTTATCAAGGAATTAGGAGACCAATTCAATGCTCATATGTGGGGGTATTTCAAAAATTTCAGTTTGAAATGCATAAGAAATGGAGGATACCACCTGATATTGTTCAGAAGTATAAGGATAAAACATGTTTCTTAGTAGATACAAGCACATGTATACTTTAACCTATTGTGCCCAGAACACTATGGATACCTACAATGGGTTATGAAATATATGAAGATGAAATTGACAGATATCTAGAGGTATTGCTGAGTAAACCTATAAATACAATAGAGAAAAGGTTTGGAACATTTCAGGAAGAAAGATTTAGAATTGAGTTTGAACTTAAGAACTAGAAATAGAAAGGAAGACAAGAAGAATGCTAACAAAGTTAGAGGCCAGGTTTAGAGGAGAAATTTCTACATCACAAGAAGAACTGGAGATCCCTTCAACATCATCTACATAATTGATAAAGGCAACATCAAAATAACCTAATAAAACATATAGGAGAAAGGCAAAGAAGAAAGAAGATAAGAATCCTACAAAGACCAAATCATTGATGCCTACAAGGTGAATGCCAAAAACAGTAGCTAAAGGCAATGAATCTACATCAACTAGACAAAAGGCTAAGACAACTAAGGATGATGGTGAGGAAACCCCTTTGGAAAAAGAAGTGAAAGAGGTAAATAAAGAAGGTATAACTTCTAAAGGCATTTCCATTGATCAATTTATACATGCCACTAAAACTTTTGGAAGATTATGTGGAGTTTCTAGGAAATATGATTCACGTCATAGTGATGAAATTAAGAGAAGAATGGAAAATGAAATAATAAAGAGTTTGAAAAAGTTCAATAGAGATCCTACAAAAATTTGAGGTCATATTTATAAAAATCAGTTTGATATAATACATGGGAGATAGAAGAATGCTTTAAGTATTGACAATGAAGTAAGAGAGACATCATTACTCAAGTGTAATACTGGATTAGATGCAAATGAAACTAAATCTTTTTTTGATGCACACAAGTATTCCTTCCCTACCAAAATTAGAGTCACTAGGATTATGATAGGAGAAACATAGGGTCTACATGAAGAAACCATTAAATTTTGGAAAGATTACATTGAAAAATCTAAAAGAGGTCAAGAGGAAGGAGATGAAGAGGAAAACGGTGAAGAGCGTGAGCATTTTGATAAGCAAGCAGAAGAGGAATGAGACCAAGATGAGGTAGAAATCCTTGAATCACCTAGTTAACTCTCTCTACCTAGAAATCATGTACCATTAGAGGTAATTGGACAAGTTCTTGAGGGCATTCCTACACTGGTAGAGGAAATATAGAATCAAGGAGAGCATAAATCAGAGGATAAAATGAAGGATGAGGTAGTTATTAATGAAATACCTTATGAGGAGATAAAGAGATCACCAAAAGTCACAATCACCCATACTCCTGCACATTTAGCTATGCAATTGGTAACCCCTACAAATCTTCAAACCAAAACAATAAAAGAGAAATAGATTAAGAGAAAGTTGGAGCTTTGAGAGTTAGAAAAGAAGAAGAGAAGAATTAGTATACAAATTCCCAAAGTATCTAAGGAAGAGGAATACATCAATGAGATTAATTTAGATAAGGTATATTTCAAATGGTTAAGTCTTAAGGAAATGATGGCACTATCATAAAAGTGAAGAAGAAGAAGAAGAAGAAGAAGAAGAAGAAGAAGAAGAAAGGGTCTACATGAAGAAACCATTAAATTTTGGAAAGATTACATTGAAAAATCTAAAAGAGGTCAAGAGGAAGGAGATGAAGATGAAAAAGGTGAAGAGCATGAGCATTTTGATAAGCAAGCAGAAGAGGAATGAGAACAAGATGAGGTAGAAATCCTTGAACCACCTAGTTAACTCTCTCTTCCTATAAATCATGTACCATTAGAGGTAATTGGGAAAGTTCTTGAGGGCATTCCTACACATGTAGAGGAAATAGAGAATCAAGGAGAGCATAAATTAGAGGATAAAATGAAGGATGAGGTAGTTATTGAGGAAATACCTTATGAGGAGATAAAGAGATCACCAAAAGTTGCAATCACCCATACTCCTACACATTTAGCTATGCAATTGGTAACCCCTACAAATGTTCAAACCAAAACAATAAAAGATAAATAGATTAAGAGAAATTTGGAGCTTGGTGAGTTAGAAAAGAAGAAGAGAATAATTAGTATACAAATTACCAAAGTATCTGAGGAAGAGGAAGACATCAATGAGATTAATTTAGATAAGGTATATTTCAAATGGTTAAGTCCTAAATTCAAGAATACAAGCTAAGAGAAAGAAGAAGAAGAAGAAGAAGAAGGAGGAGGAGGAGGAGGAGGAGGAGGAGGAGGAGGAGGAGGAGGAGAAGAAGAAGAAGAAGAAGAAGAAGAAGAAGAAGAAGAAGAAGAAGAAGAAGAAGANAAGCTAAGAGAAAGAAGAAGAAGAAGAAGAAGAAGGAGGAGGAGGAGGAGGAGGAGGAGGAGGAGGAGGAGGAGGAGGAGAAGAAGAAGAAAAAGAAGAAGAAGAAGAAGAAGAAGAAGAAGAAGAAGAAGAAGAAGAAGATATAGTGTCATTTTATTGACTATAATGTAGATTCCAATTTTTTTTAATACACCTTTGTCCTTGATGTAAAACGGGGGAGAATATGTTGTGAACATAACAATATGCTGAAGTATTTTTTAAGGGGGAGAAATGGAATGAAACAATATTGTATCTAGAATACTACCAGTTAATGAAATAAAAATATTTTGGTGAGGTTTTATTGTGAGTTACTATGAACAATGTGTTATGTAAATTTCATTTTATAATTTTTTATTCTGTACAAATTCGATAATTGACAAGGTTTGTCATCAATGCCAAAGGGGGAGATTATTGGCATTGATCACCTAACTAGAAAAGATAAAAAAAAAAAATGATACTTGTCTAATAAAATGTTTTCATTGATGGTTAAAGACACTAAAAAATCTATCATATCAATTAACATCAACCGGTAATGAAAAATCTGATCTATACAACCTAAAACTGGCTAAGTGACAAAACAACGTAATGGAATTTGGATTAATGAATATGTAGATTGAAATATTATGACAAGAGGTTTTACATGATGATTCATTATAAAATGTTAGAGATGAAATTCAAGACTAAATCTTTAAATGTTAATATATTATCTAGCTTTGAATGATTAATCAGTATTCTAGATTAAACAATGCAACATTATTTCTGTGATCGCTAAACAAAAAATTGACATAGATTTCATGGTGAGGTTTATTGTGAAGGTTATTTGAGTTTTCAAGATTCTATTGGTTTATTTGAATGGATGGTTTTATCTAAGGTTAGTGATGATCTGGAACATTCTACAAGGATTTGAATCTGAAGTGTAAAATGACCTAAAAAGCAAGTTTGAATTCTTGAGATTGGTGAATTGAATGAGAGGAGAGAAAAAAAATTAAGAGGCAAAACAAATGGTATTGATTAAGATTTAAAAAAGTAAGGAATCTAATAAAAGATAATCTGTGAAGGAAAAAATGAGAGAGTAGTTGTTAGACATTTTTGCAAAGAAAGATCAATCAGCCACCGGTATAGGAGATTGTGGAAAGATTAGAAGGAGAGGTTTGAGACATAATTAGTATGGAAGTATGAGAAGCTACATGGATTAAAGGATCTTACAAGAAATGTGTGCTACTACAGATAAATCACTTGTTGTTCTCTGATAATTGCAGCAAGTTAAATCATTACATAATGTAGACTCTTACAGGTCCTAGTTTCTAAATCCTTTCAAAAGGTGAAGCTATAGATTGCAAATTTTAATCCTCACATGAGGTAGACTTTTAAAGGTCTTCATTTTACATCTCATAGTATACTAGGCATCTCTCAAAATATGTATAACTCCTAGAAAGAGTTTTTGTAAGCCTTTCACACGACACCTTCCACACTATAGTAGAGAAGACTATGGGTTCCATCCCCACCATGGGTTTTCCCTCTTACAAGGGTTTCTACGATACCAAAATCTATGTGTCACATGTTTTATGGTTGTGATGTTTTTGTTTTAATTTAATTTTTTTATGTTTATGACTATGATTAGCTATAATAGTTAATGCATCAAATAAGTAGTTTAATTTTTTCTTGCAAATGGTGATCAAAATTAGTTTAAATTGTTTAAATGGTTATATACTGATTCATGCCCCCTTAATGCATTACTTAGTGCTTAATACCCAACAAGATAAACTATCACATTTGTATAATATTTGAATAGAAGACACAGTTTATTAGTTTTGATATATGGTTCGATGAAGACTCATATTATTGATTATTTGGGTGAAAACTTAGGAGGAGATCCAGAGAGGTGTTATGTACTTTGGTCTATCATTGGAAAAATTTATATTATCACCTGAAAGAGTTATGTTAGTCTTTAAAGGCACTGATAAGGGGGTTGAATCAGTGCAACCACAAATTTGAAACTCTTTTTTAATAGATTCCACAATACCTAACATGCAAATGAAAATACTATGTAAAAACTTAACAAGTAAAAAATTCCCATAATGTAGACTCAACACACAAGATTTTTTTCTAGGGAAACCCTTGTAAGAGGAAGAAAACTATGTGTGAGATGGTACTGATGGGGAGATGCTAGGTTGTCACTCAATCCTTGTAGAAATGAAAGGTTAACGCATAAGTTTCTCCTTATATAGGCCTCACTACCCCAAGAGTGTCTCTTTAGTGGCCTTGACACAAAACCTACAACTCCTATAAGGCTCTTCAAAACACCCTTCTCTCAACCACAACCTATCACCAAGAATCACAACTCTTCAAATTCTCATACCCATTGACCAACTCCTTTGTAAATGGGTGATAGTTTGCTAATCATGAGATCTTAACTTATAAATGGGTGGAATGGGCCCCCATGTTCTACTTGGACTCAACACAACCAAAATTGGTCAATCAATCCATCTAAAAAGACTTGGAAACACAAAAATACAATTAGACCTAGTGGACAAGGCCTAATTTCTATTAGGTATACTTTTCCCATTTTTAGGACTTTTGATAGAAATAACTGTTAGAATAGTCCCAAAGGATAACTAAGAGGGGGGGGAGTGAATCAGTTATCAAAAACTTTAATTATTTTTCTTCTTTAACTTTAGAATACAAAAAATTAAATGATTAATTAGATAACACAGTACACAACACACAATTGGATTATGAGGAAACCAAATGGTAAAAGCCCCATTTGGAATTAACACCCACAATGAACTATACTTGTTTATAGTAGTCCATGTTAGAAGATATTTCAACCCTGTTAGGAGTTGTACTTTACAATGCAATAAGTATAGTGACCTGGTTAAGGGTTAGACCCTGTTAGGAGTCTTTTACAAATAACCCTGTTAGGGGTGGTGGACTCACTATCCAAAAGATCACTACTTGATGGTGAAGGCTACAACCTTCTGTATAATAGATATGCACTATATCTGATGATGAACTATAGAGTAGACCTGCTATCTTGATCAGTTCCGATGTATTACAATCTTTCACTTTTTCTTTACATAGACTCTTGATGAATGAACCAACTTTGATAATCTGCTATGTACATCTTTCTTCTCTTTTCGTATCATTCACATTTAGCGTGTCACATTTGACTTGCTATAAGTATCTTACTCAAAGTATGAGATCATGGGACCTTTAAGACAACTCTTCATAACATCCTTTTCGGCTCTACTAAGCATGCAAGCATTATTACAACCGTGCAAGTATAAACTGAATAGACACAATGCTTCACTAAGTCGGCCTCACCAAATTAACTCTAACTTTTTAATCTTCTTGAAACACATTTAGCACCTTTAGATGAATATCATCAAATCATAACTAATCATGAATATACACACATATATCCTAAAGATAGCCGCAACTTAAGAAACACGTTACATACATCGGCTCTGAACAGATGCTCTTTTAGAACTGTAACTACCAATAACAAAATCACACAACTTGACTAAAACATCATATCTGGATCTGTGTGTATGAACATAACATAATAAACATGTCAAAAACATGTATCTAACCATGCAAGTCTTCATGTTATCATTCTGATAAGTACATACAGAATTGCTACTATGTATTATATGTTGTCATCAATGACAAACATGCAATCAATCAACTGCTCAGAATCAAATCTCCAACAATGTCCCCCTTTAACATTGATGGAAACATATGATATCAAAAACATCCTCTGTTCATGGTGACCTCTTTCTTTTACAATCTTCTCAATATCCTCATCAAAGATTTCTCTAAACTATTGTAGTTCCTATGACTGTGTTTTTGTTCCATGTATATACTCCCCCAGAGTATATGCTCCCCCTTAGTACATACTCCCCCTTACTATATAATCCCCCTTTGACATCAATGGCAAAGGGAGCCATAGATCTTTAGGCACAGCTACTACTCTAGAAGTAGAGTAATCAACCATTCATCAGTCACTTAATGACTGATGTATCTTGCTGCTTCTTCTAAATAGACTCAGGAGAGGGAATTACTCCCAACTTCTCCCTGAGATACTCAAAAGTATCCTTTGATAAGGGCTTTGTGAAAATATCTACCAACTGTTCTTTGGTTCTCACATAGTCCAATTTCACTTCTTTGTCTGCAACCTTTTCTCTTAAAAAATGGTACTTAATCTCTACGTGTTTTGTCTTTGCACACATCATAGGGTTCTTAGACATGTTGATAGTGCTAGTATTATCATAGTGAATTAAAATAGAATAATCAACTTGAATGCCAAATTCTTTAACCATTTGCTTGATCCAAACCATGGTTGAACAATTTAGTGCTGCTGCAACATATTAAGCTTCTACTGTTGACTGGGAAATACAATTCTTCTTCTTTTTTATCCAAGAAACCAACCTGTCTCCAAGAAATATTTCTCCTCCTGAAGTGCTCTTCCTGTCATCAATACAACTTGCCCAATCTACATCTGTATACACATGAAGTTTTACATTCTCTGATTTAGGATACCATAAACCATAGTCTATAGTTCCCTTTAAATATTTGAATATCCTCTTGATTTCCATTAGGTGATTCTACTTGGGCTTAGCTCCAAATCTTCCAACAATGCCAACTGCATTAGATATGTCAGGTATAGATTGAGTTAAAGAAATGAGTTTACCAATCATAGATTTATACAATGTCTTATCAACTGTTGTGGAATCATCATCTTTTGAAAGCTTTCTTCCTATTATCATGGGAGTGCATACTAGCTTACAGTCTTCCATCTAGAAGGTCTTTAGTATTTATTTCACATATTTTAACTGATTAATGAATATACCTTTATCTGTTTTGTTTTACATTCAGTCCCAAACAGTATTTTATAGGACCAATCATACTCATTTCAAATTCATTCTGCATTTCTTTTGCAAATACTGTATTGAGCTTGTCATTACCTCCAAAGATAATGTCATCAACAAATATGGCAACTAATAGTAATCCATCAGGTGTCTCCTGTAACACCCCAAAATTTGCAACTTATAATCCAATCAATTTTGGTGCATTTTCTCATCTTCAAAGTCCTATTGTACTAGGCAAATTCTTCTCCTTATTGACTGAGTTTCAAATACAAAAAACCCAAATTTGCATAAATCTGACATTATATTTAATTCCTAAATTCTCAGATTTTATTAGCTAAAAATCCCTATGATTAATTGATTTAATTCTAATGTCCTAAGTGCTTTTAATTAAATCAATTCCACCCCCTTTAGCTAATATACATAAAAGGAATTGAAAGGTTATTTAATTATTGGATGAATTATCCTCAAAAAGGAATTCCATAATTCCATGTGAAAGG
>MU228390.1:103755-126861 GCA_018584345.1 Thuja plicata | reverse complement strand
AATCTGCAATACATTTGTTCATGAGAATGATAAGGATTTATCGGAAAATACCTTCAGATATTAGGCCTTTTGGAAGGGAATTAATGGATAAAATTCATGAGTTAGGAATATATGATGATTCTCAACTAGTAATATTTCTTGAGAAAGTATGTGAGGAATTAAGAAAAGAAAAGAATAATGACATGGAGGAAGAATATTACATGTCCCCTTTGGATACATTCTTCAGTTTGGAAAGATATAAAGGTGAACCTGCACTACATTTGTTCATGAGAATGATAAAGATCTATTGGGAAATACCTTTAGATATCAGGCCTCTGGGAAGGGAATTAATGGATAAAATTTGTGAGTTAGGAATCTACCATGATTCTCAACTATTAGATTTTGTTGAGAAAATATGTGAGGTATTGAGGGAAGAAAAGAATGATGACAGAGAGGAAGAAATTTTGGATCAAGTTTAAGAAGTATCTATACATGATGAGATGTGTATGGAAATAGGTATCAATGACCATGAGGAAGAAGATCTTCTAGTATAGAAGAAATCTCATAGTTAATAGACATTGAATATCAAAAACATGTTGAGAAGAGTGGTCAAAAATTTTTATCAATGCACCATGATAAGCAACTTGATGGATCAGTACATACTCAGGGGGTACTAGATGAAGAAGATGATAAATTTTAGGAATCAAACAATGGAGATGAAATAGAACAGCATACAACATATGAACACAAAGAAGTATCAGATGAGATCTCTCATGGAGATATGCTCAAGTTCTCTATATCCTTGAATCCATTATTTGAAGAATATTTTCTATGCAGTCAAGTCCATCAACAACATGATAAAGATAGTGGGCCTAGAGATCATTTTGAAGATGATGGAACTCAAAATATGTACGGGTAAGTGTATTCAGAAAGTGAGACATGCATTATTTCATCCTATGAGAAGAAGTTGTATCAAACATGTGAACATGAGATGGAATCAAACATACATAATGAAGAGAATGTGTTGAAGATTAGTTCTGAAAATTATCCGAGTATCCTATCTGATCAAATTCTTGATAAGAAGGAAGTTCCTGAATGTGAGTTATCTCCAAATCCTTTTTGTGAAGAGAAACAACATCTTGAATATAGGGAATATTGTGTACATAAAGGAATCCAAGTAGAAGAGCTTAATCTAGTTACTTGTAGAGTTGATCAAATGCATGAGGATATTCTATTTATCAAGGACTATAGTGCACCTGCTGACTTTTCTAAGGGTAAACAAAAGTCAAAGCATGCTAATAAAGCAATGAATGTTGTCCATGAGAATGGTGGCATCGTATTCAGGAGATCCAAAGTATTACATGATTAGAATTGTGTGTTTGATAGAGGAAAGTAGCAGTGTTCACTTTTTTGGGGGGAGGCCTGGGGCCACCCAATTTCACTTTGCATCAAATTAAGTGTGGATTATTGGTCTACTTCTCCAAAGATAGATGGAATCTTGCTATGCTCACAGGGAGCATACGTCCCCAGAAAGAGCCCCTGGTGGTACCCTAAATCTTGATAATTTATAAGTCCCAATCCATTATCAAGAAGCATGTTTCTCCATAAAAAAAAAAGATCAAAGGAAGGAAGCTTTATGACACAAATAAATAGAACTAACTAATCAAAGCCTTCAGAAATGCTGGAATTTAGACCTTCTAGAAAGATGATTTTGACAGAGGATAAAGATGCTTGAATTTTAAAAATCTAAAAATGACCCAGTTTGGAAAATTAAATTTCCTATCTCCAATAGAAATATTAGCTTTTCAAGAGGTGTTTTGGATTTTTTACCAAAGCCAAATCTGAAAGTTAGGTAGTTATTTTTTAGTTAGTTTATTGTTTTTTCAAAATAATTTGTAATAAGAGTTGTGTCTTTTCACCCTAAAAAGGTGTGAATGCCACTCAAACACATATATATACATAATGTAAAATGTAAAGAGAAAAAATTCAAGATAATACAATTTCACATTTTTGGATAGTTTTTAATCAACAAGTATAACATGGACCTGGATGTACTATTTTTTCAAAATTAATAAAGATAAGTCTTTTTTATTTCACATGTGTAATAGTTTCATTATAATTTTAGAATTAGTCCCTCAAATAAACCAATAGAACTTCTTCAAAGTGATAGTTTGATGTGCATGCTTCCTTATTTGATTCATAGTCTATATTTTCAATTGGTTTTCTCATTTTGCATGGTTAAATTCTATTGATTGAGGCCTTAGTCAATTGGTCTATCATCTGAGAAGTATTACCCTTTTGAAATATCTTTGAATTTGTTTTAGGTTGCATGTACATTCCATAACACCTTTGAAGTGATAAGTTTTCTTCTAAAACTGTCTCTGAGGTTGAACATAAGATTGGAATGATCTTGACTCTATTGCCCATGGTAGAATAAGGCACTGGTCTAATCATCATTTGGATTATAGTTATTTAGTTCATTGTTTATAGTTTTAAGATATCTTATCTATCTATTCATTTCAAATTACATACACATTTACTAAACATTCTTTCAATTACTAAAAGTATTTTAGTTTATAGTTCATGATATATTGCTTTCAGTTAGATTTCTTTCAAGTTCCTTTCCATACTTGAGAGAGAAGGCTGAAGTGTTTCTTATCTGCTATAAAAAGCCTTGTAACTTGAAGGATAAGTCAAGGTATAGGCCTACTAGCCTTGGTTTTGCAGAGCTAGAATTGCAGAATTTCCAACCTTGCTTTGGTTGTGACTTGTTAGTTGGCCAAATCACTTGGGTTTCCAAGAATTGGATTGGAAAGTCCATAGGAAATCCAATTTAGTATTTTTGGGCACCAACATGTTCTTTTTAATCCTTCTTTCTATTTTTCTTGTAAATTCTAGATTATAGTATGCAATCTGCCTTCTTGACTGGTGTAGAGGGAAAATGGAGTTCTTCTACCTCTTGGATGACTTCATTCAAGTTGTGATCTGGATCAGGGATTGGCCCCTTGTATAGAACCAAGTATGCAATATTAAAGATAGGTGACAAGTTGTTGTTCTCTGGTAACCCCACCTTGTAAGCATTTGCTCCATACTTGGCTAGTATAGTGCAGGGTCCAATTCTTCTCATCTGTAACTTGTGTGGGATTCCTTTCTATAGTATAGCTTTGTTGAGATGTACCATCACTAGATCCCCAACTTTTGATTAAACATCCCTTTTTCCTTCATCAACTTTACTCTTGATCTTCTCAGTGTTGTCAATCAGTGTCTTCCTGACTATATCATGAACTTCTTGCATAACATATGCAAAGTCCTCAGCATATGCACTTCCTTTAACTCCATCCTTTAGTTCTCTAAGCTCATAAATTCCTCTAGGGTGTAGGCCATAGACAATTTCAAATTGACTCTTACCAATAGTCCTCTTCACAGTGTCATTGTAAGAATATTCAGCTTGACCTATGAGTTGGTCCTATGTCTAACCATACTCCTTTGTTAAGCATCTTAGGAGATTTCCAAGAGTCCTATTAACTACCTCCATTTAACCATCATTCTAAGGATGGTATGCAGATCCAAAGGATAATTTGGTGCCCAACTTCTGCCAAAGAGTCTTCCAAAAATTACTCATAAACTTGGTGTCTCTATCCAACAAAATGCTCAAGGGAAATCCATGTATTCTTACTACATCTTTAAAGAAAAGAGAATCTATTTGACTAGCATCATTGGTTGTCTTGTATGGCACAAAGTGAGCCATCTTACTAAATCTTTCCACTATCACATAAACACTATCCATTCCCTGTCTTGACTTGGGCAATCCAACAACAAAGTCCATGCTTAAGAATTCCCATGGTCTATGTGGGATAGGAAGTGGTTGGTATAGGCCATAATTACTAGATGTACCCTTGGCCTTCTAACACATGATACAACTTTCCACATATTTCCTAATGTCAACATTCATCTTTGGACAAAAGTAAAATATCTGGACAAGTTCTTTTGTCTTACTGACCCCAAAATGGCCACTCAATGCACCATTGTGCTTCAACTAAATCAAATTCTCCCTTATAGACCCTCTAGGGACACATAGTTGACTTTCTTTAAATATGACATTACTTTTTAAATTTTATTCAGAATATTTTATATGAAAATGGTTCTTATATTCTTGACATACCTTTTAAATCTTTGCAAAGTCTTCATCATCACCATATAGATCTTTGAAGTTTTCTATTCCAATGCTTTACAGTTGGATCTCCTCTACAGTAAGGGCTCTTCTACTCAAAGCATCTAGAAACTTGTTCTGCAATCCTTTCTTATGTTTGATATTGAATGTATATGCTTGCAGGTATTCAACCCACTTCATATGCTTATGACTCAATTTGTCTTGTGAGTTCAAGAAGCTCAAGGCTTGATTGTCTGAATAGAATATGAACTCTTTGGGAAGAAAATAGTGCCTCCATTTTCTCAGTGACTGGACTAGAGCATACATCTCTAGGTCATAATGGAAAGCCATTGGTCTTCCCTCCTAGCTTAAGACAACTCCAATTGTCACATTTTTGGCATCACACTCAACTAAAAATAATTTTTCAAAGCTTGGAAAAACTAAAATTGGTTGGGTTGCAATATTCTTTTTCAATAGCTCAAAACCATTATTAGCTTGTTCATTCTAAGTAAACTTAGTCCTCATGCCTCCTTTAATAGTGTCCAACATAGGAGAAAAGATTGCACTAAATTGCTTAATAAACTTCCTATAGTATGTGCTAGGCCATGTAAACTTATTACCTTAGTGCTTGTTCTTGGATTAGGATAGTTGATGATGGCCTCCACTTTGCTAGGATCCATCTTTAAGTTACCCTGAGATAGCACAAAACCAAGGTACACTAACTTTGTCTTGGTGAACTCACACTTTTCTAAGTTGATCATCAACTTCTCCTCCTACAGCTTCTTAAAAACCAATTCAAGGTGTTTGAGGTGATCTTCCCTTGTCTTACTATAGATGAGTATATCATCTAAGTACACTATAAATTTTCCATTGTACTCCTTAAGTACTTCATTCATCAGCCTCATGAATGTTGATGGGGCATCTAATAACCCAAATGTCATGACAAGCCACTCATACAATCCTTTTGTAGTCTTGAAGGTTGTTTTCCATTCATCCCCTTCATTTACTCTAATTTGATGATAGCCACTCTTTAGGCCTATCTTTGTAAAGTACCATTCTCCTCCTAGATAGTCCATTAGGTATTCTATCCTAGGGATAGGGAACCTATACCTAATAGTGATCCTATTTATTTCTCTAGAGTCTATAAATAACCTTAAATTTCCTCCCTTTTTGGGTGCTAGGAATGTGGGCATGGTACAAGGGCTAATGATCTTTCTTATAAGGCCTTGTTCTAGGAGCTCTTGGATTTGTCTAGCAATTTCCTCATTTTGTTAAGGTGTCATTTTATAAGCTGCCTTATTGGGTAGGGTAGCTCCTGGTATTATGTCTATCTGATGGCTTACAAACCTCTTAGGGGGTAGGGTTGATGGTTTTCCATCACTCACTATTCCTTTATACTTTTCTAACATCTCTTGGACTTCTTTTGGTAGTTTTGTCCTCTTCTCTATTTTTTCAACAACTTCCTTTTTCTTTAACACCAGTGCAAAGCCAACTCCTTCTCCTTCTTCTAAGGTCTCTAAGAACTCTTTTTCACTCACCATGAGAACATTGGGACCAGTAGTCTTCAATTCTACATCCTCCAATAATGACTAGATTTTTTTATGTCACATTGTCTTTCTTGAAAGAGTATGCATTTTCACTCCATCATGCATGGCCTTCCTATCAAATTTCCATGGTCTACCTAGGAGAAAGTGACATGCATCCATAGGTAATACATCACATAAAACTTTATCCTTATATCTCCAAATTGATAATTCAACCCGATCTTGGTCATTAACTAGGACATGTTGTCCTTTGTTTAGCCAAGTGACCTTATAGGGACTGGTGTGGGGTATCCTTGTCATTTTCAAGTTAGTGACTGCCTCCTCTGACACTATATTTCTATTTGACCCTAACTCTATGATGACTCTACACACTTTGCCCATCATTTTACACTTTACTCTAAACAATGATATCCTTTGACTGAGTTCTTCCTTCACTGGCTCTTTGATCAGAGTTCTCCTCATCATGATATTCTCCCCCTCCTCTGATTCCAATGGCACTTCAAGGTTCTTGTTTCCACTTGTCTCCTCATGAACATAGTTCAATATTTTGTCACCTCCTTGAGAGGTACTCCCCTTCTCTAGAAACCTATATGCCGGATGTCCTAACTGATTATAGTGATAGCACTTCATATTGGAAAAATAATTGTCTCTTCCTTGGCTACTCCCTCTTCATCTATTGTTAGAGTTCCTTCCTCTACTTGAAATTCCTCTATTGAAGTTTCCTTCATGTTGTTCAGTGAGTGAGCTTAGTCTCTACTTGTCCTTTAGATTCAGAGTTTATTGCACCATAAACATTTTTTTTCCTCTAGTGTCTCTTCCTCTACCCCTTCCTCTTGATGTGTTGGAGTCTTATTTCTTCTTCAACTTGGCTTCCACCTTGATAGAAATTTGGTGGCATTTCTAAACTGTGTCTAGAGTCAAAATACTCATCTCATCTTGAATGGTCCATTTAAGTCCATTAAGATATCTTGCTACTTTCACTTTCTCATCCTCTGCTACTCTTGACCTCATACAAAGTCTCTAAAATTCTTTTGTGTATGAGTTGACATCTAGGTCCTTCTGCCTTAGACCTTGTCTTCTCTTGTGAACTAGATTTTTTAATCCTCAGGGATATAAGCATCTCTTACTCTTTCTACCATAGCCTTCCATGAAGCAATGAGACTTTTCCCTTCCTTCTCCCTCTCATCTTTGATGAATTTCCACCAAGTGAGAGCAAACCCTCTCAGTCTTGATTTAGAAATATTTACCTTTTGAGCCTTTGTGATTCCATCACACTCAAAATGGTTCTCTAGTCCCTCTATCCAATCAAGGACTACCTCTAGTTCCATTTTTCTACTGAAAATGGGAACTCCTTCCAATGCTTTTCCACTCATAGCCTTTATGTTAGAATAGTCTCAAGGGATAGCTAAGAGGGGGGTGAATCAGTTATCACCTAATTTAATTCTTTTCTTTTCTTAACTCCATAATACAATAAAGTAGATGCACATTCAGATAACACAATAGACAGCACCACAATTTGGTTACGGGGAAACCAAATGGTAAAAACCCCGGTGTGAATTGGCACCCACAATGAACTATACTTGTTTATAATAATCCCTGTTAGAAGATCTTGCAACCTTGTTAGGAGTTGTTCTTTACAATGCAATAAGTATAGTGACCTGGTTAAGGGTCTGACCTTGTTAGGAATATTTTACAATTAACCCTGTTAAGGGTGAGGACTCACTATCCAAAAGCTCACTGCTTCAATGGTGAAGGCTACAACCTTCTGTAGAATAGATATGCATGATATCTGATGACAAACTATATAGTAGACCTATTGTCTTGATCAATTCCAATGTATTGTAATCTTCCACTGCTTCTTCACATAGATCCTTGATGAATGAAATGCAACTGATATTCTTCTCTATACTTTTTCTGTTACTTGTCTTATCATTCACACTTAGCGTTCACAAATAAACTACTATAAGTATCTTCCTTAAAGTATGAGATCATGGGACCTGTTAGGCAACTCTTCATAAAATCCTTGTCAGATAAACTAATCGCACAAGCATTATTACAACCACACAATATAAATTGAATAGACGCAACGCTTCACAAAGTTGGATTCACCAAATTAACTCTAACATTGCAATATTGTTAAAACATGTTTGGTGCCTTTAGATAACTATCTTCAACTCATAAATAATATTAAATACAAACACGCATATCCTGAAGATAATTACAACTCAAGAACCAATGCAAATACGTCAGTTCTGTATAGATAAACTCCAAAAACTGTAACTACCACTAATAGAATTATACAACACAACTAAAACATCAAATCTAATTCTGCATGTATGAATAGAGCATCAAAAACATGTCTACAACATGAATATAACTGCGCAAGGGTTAATATCATCATTCTGATAAGTACATACAAAACACTGCTATATATTATATGTTGTCATCAATGCCAAACATATAATCAACTAGCTTCCATAAGTAAATCTCCAAGAATCTCCCCCCTTTGACATTGATGGAAACATATGATATTAAAAACATCTTCAGCACATGGTGTCCTCTTTCTTTTGAAAATCTTCTCAATATCCTCATCAAAGATTCCTCTAAACTGTTGCAGCGCTTCTGTCTATGTTTTTACGTTACATGATTATATACTCCTCCAGAGTATATGCTCCCCCTTACTACATACTCCCCCTTTGACATAAATGGCAAAGGGTGACATAAAAAATTGGGCACAGGTACTACTCTAGAAATAGAGTAGTCAACCATTCATCAGTCACCATGGACTAATGTACTTACTGCCTTATCTAATTAGACTCAGGAAAGGAAATTACTCCCAACTTCTCCCTGAGATACTCAAAAGTATCTTTTGATAAAGGCTTTGTGAAAATATCTGTCAACTATTCTTTAGTGCCCACATAGTCCAATTTTACTTCATTATCTGCAACTTTTTCTCTAAGAAAATGGTATTTGATCTCAATGTGTTTTTTCTTTGCATGCATCATAGGATTCTTGGACATGTTGATAGTACTAGTGATATCACAGTGAATAACAATAGGATAATCAACCTGAATACCAAAATCTCTAACCATCTGCTTGATCCAAACCATTGTTGAAAAATTCAATGCTGCTGCAACATATTCAACTTCTGTTGTTGACTAAGAGATACAATTATTCTTCTTTCTTACCCAAGAAACTAACCTATCTCCAAGAAATACTGCTCCTCCAGAAGTACTCTTCATGTCATCAATACAACCTACCCAATGTACATCTGTATATACATGAAGTTGTACATTCTCTGATTTAGGATACCATAAACCATAGTCTATAGTTCCCTTTAGATATCTGAATATTCTCTTTATTTCCATTAGGTGATTCTAATTGGGTTTAGCTGCAAATATACCAACAATGCCAACTGCATTAGATATGGCTGGTCTAGATTGAGTAAGATATATAAGTTTTCCAATCATAGACTTGTACAATGTCTTGTCAACTGCTATGGAATCATCCTCTTTAGAAAGCTTGCTTCCTATTATCATAGGAGTGCATACTAGTTTACAGTCTTCCATCTTTAAATTTTTCAATATTTCCTTCACATATTTGGACTGGTTTATGAATATTCCTTTATCTGTCTACTTTACATTCAATCCCAAAAAATATTTTATAGGACCAATCATGCTCATTTCAAATTCATTCTGCATTTCTTTTGCAAATTCTACACTAAGCTTGTCATTACCTCCAAAGATAATATCATCAACAAATATGACAACAAGTAATAATCCATCAAGTGTCTCTCTTATGAATAAGTTTCAATTTTCTACTCCTTTCTTGAATCCAATCTTGGTAAGATAACCAGCTAGTCTCTCATACCAAGCTCTTGGGGCCTGTTTAAGTCCATAGAGTGCTTTCTTTAATCTGGATACCATGTCTAGTTTATCTGATAGATTAAATCCTTCAGGCTATTCTATGTAGACTTCTTCCTTCAAGTCACCATTCAGAAAAGATGATTTGACATCCATTTGATAAACTTAAAAATATTTGAATGTTGCATAAGCCAAAAATAACTTAATCGCTTCTAGTCTGCTCACAGGGGAAAATATGTCAGTGTAATCTATCCCTTCCCTCTGTCCATATCCTTTACACACTAGTCTTGCTTTTTTTATGACCACTATACCATCTTCATTCATCTTGTTTCTTAATACCCACTTTGTTCCAATCACATTTTTGTCACTAGGTCTAGGAACCAATTCCCATGTATCATTTTTTATTATTTGATCTAATTCTTCTTCCATTGCTTTCTGCCAATCAGAATCCTTGCAAGCATCTTTAAAACTTAAAGGTTCAATCTGTGAAAATAAACATACCTCTTCATCTACTGTTAAATTTTTTTCTTTAGATCTAGTCAAAACACTACTTCTCTGATCTCCAATGATATCATCTTTTGACTGGTACCTAGATGTGAATTTTGAAAATTTAGGTGTGATATCCTCCTCTATAATCTATGATTCTTCTTTGCTTTATTCAAGGTCATTGCATGATACATCAATACAATCAAACATTTCTTCTATAACAGTTTCCTTTTTTTTGGGCCTGGGTTCATCTTCAATCATAGGTGCATATTCATAGTACCTTTCTTGAACCATGAACTTCTTATCAATCTTTACATGAGTACTTTCAATTATCTTCTTTAATATTAAATTGAAACATATGTATGCTTTTCTTTTAGTAGAATAACCAAGGAAAATACCTTCATCACTTCTAGCATCAAAATTACCAACACCATCATCTCTCTTGATGTAGCACTTGCTGCCAAAGATTTTGAGTTATTTTACTGTAGGTACATTACCAAACCAAAGTTCATAAGGTGTCTTATCTATGCCTCATCTTAGTTATGTTCTATTGATAGTATAAATTGTTGTATTGACTGCATCTCTCCAATAGGTTTGTGTAACTTTTCCTTCAATCATCATAGTGTGTGTTGTATCAAGTATGATCTTGTTCCTTCTTTCTGCAATCCCATTCTGCTGAAGGGTTCTAGGTGCACTCAACTATATTTTGATTCCATGTTCTTCATAGTTGTCATAAAACTGGTCAGAGGTGAATTCTCCTCTATTTGATCTCAGACACTTTAGTTTTAATCCAGGTTCATTTTCAACTTTAGCTTTGAATATTTTGAATTTATCAAAGGCTTTAGACTTCTCTTTTAAGAATGCAACCCACATCATCCTTGAAAAATCATCAACAAACAAAATTAAATACCTTTCTCCGTAGTATGATCTAGTTTGAGTAGGACCACATAAATCTATATGCACTAGGTCTAACTTGTTCTCTACTTAGTTTTTCTTGCTCCTTAAAGAGCTCCTTACATGCTTTCCCATAACACATTCCCTGCACATTGTGTCAACTAGTCTTGCAATACTTGGAAGGTCTCTAACTGCCTGGACATTGATTATCTTTACTATATTGTCAAAATTGATATGACAGAGTCTCTTGTGCCATAACCAACTGTCATCCACTTTTGCAACAAAATAACTTACATCTAAATTGAGATGAAAAACATTACCTTTTGTTTTTGAGCCAAATGCAATCATGCCACCTTATTTTTTGTTAATAATATATTTTTTGTCTTTTAATTCCAAATGATAAACTTTGTCAAGTAGCTGTCCAACACTTAGTAAGTTGTGATGTAATCCATCAACATACAAAACATCATCTATCTTGTTCTTTCCATCCAGGGTGATAGATCCTCTGCCTATGATAGGTTTAGGAGTGTTATCTCCAAATCTAACCATACCACCTTTGTACTTATCTAGATGAACAAATCTATCTTTATCACCTGTCATGTGGTGAGAGCATCCACTGTCAATGATCCAGTCATTTCTGATGTCTGCTTTGGAAATTAGGGCTAACTCCTGTGCTTCCTTTTCATCTTCAATGTCCATTTCCTCAAGAAAATTTTTCATGTCTTTAATGGAAATGAATCCAATTTCATCCTCTCCCAAATATTCATCTATTACACCTTCTTCATCATGGTAGAATCCTTTCTGTATTTAGGTTTGTAATCAAATCTAAACTTCTTGACTCTTGTGGGACACCTGGATGCAAAGTGACCAATCTTGTTGCATGAAAAACATTTGAATGGAAGTTTTCCTTCATACTTTCCTTTTCCTTTTTTTTCTCTTTTATCAATCATGGAAATAATTTCTTCTAGCTCTTCATCAACTTCTTCTTTCTCATTGGAAGTGTGTAAAGTTTTCTTGCCATGTATTGATGCTTTGAAGACTATTTCACTTTTGGGTTTAGTCTTCAATCTTGATATCTCAAATGCAGAGATTTTACTGATGAAAGTATCTCTCTTGAAGTATTTTGAAAATTGCATGGTTTCATCTAGAATATTTATCTTGCTCTCATAGTCTGCTGTCAATGTAGTCATCAATTTGTCCATTATGTCTTCTACTGAGATTTTTCCACCATTGTTTCTAATTCCATAAACTACTTCATTTATCCTCTAATTGTATGCTCTGATGTTCTCTTCAGGTAACATCTCAAGATTGTTTTATTTCTTTTTCCATGTCTTCATGCACACATTCTTTTCTTGGATATCTCCTTCAAACATGTCTTCTAAATAGTTCCATATTGTGTATGCCTTGTCTACTTTCTTGATCTCAGAGAATTCACTGTCAGATAGTGCACTTATAAGGGCTTCTTTGGCAACTGCATTAGCTATGAATGTATCCTTTTGTTTACTGGTAGCATCATCTCTTGCAAGATCTTTTAGAGAGGGAATAACAAATTATTGTGTGGCTATCTCAAAGATGTCAAAACCAACACACTGTAGATGTGTTATCATTTTGTTCTTCCAATCCAGATAATTCTCTCCATCAAACTTAGGACTCTCTTTTCTAAAGTATGCCATCTGATCTACCTTAAGCTATTAGGATTTCTCTTCAAGGTACTTGGCTATGATACCAATTGTTAGAATAGTATCAAGGGATAACTGATAGGGGGGGTGAATCAATTATCAGCTAATTTAATTATTTTCTTTTCTTAAGTCCAGAATACAATAAAGTAAATGCACATTCAGATAACACAATAGACAACACCACAATTTGGTTACGGGGAAACCAAATGGTAAAAACCCTAGTGGGAATTGGAATCCACAATGAACTATACTTGTTTATAATAATCTGTATTAGAAGATCTTGCAACCCTGTTAGGACTTGTTCTTTAAAATGCAATAATTATAGTGACCTAGTTAAGGGTCTAACCCTGTTAGGAGTCTTTTACAAGTAACCCTATTAAGGGTGAGGACTAACTATCCAAAATCTCACTGCTTCAATGGTGAAGGATACAACCTTCTCTAGAATAGATATGCACTATATCTGATGATGAATTGTAGAGTAGACCTTCTATCTTGATCAGTTCCAATGTATTGTAATCTTCCACTCCTTCACATATATCCTTAATGAATGAAATGCAACTGATATTCTACTCTGTACTTTTTCTTTTACTTTTCTTATTATTCACACTTAGCATTCACAAATGAACTAATATAAGTATCTTCCTCAAAGTATGAGATCATGGGACATGTTAGGCAAGTCTTCATAACATCCTTGTTGGCTAAACTAATCACACAAGCATAATTACAACCATGCAATATAAATTGAATAGATGTGACGCTTCACCAAATTAACTCTAACATTGCAATCTTGTTAAAACATGTTTGGCGCCTTTAGATAACTATCTTCAACTCATAACTAATCTTGAATACAAACATGCATATCCCAAAGATAAGCACAACTCAAGAACCAATGCAAATACATCGGCTCTGTACAGATAAACTCCAGAAACTATAACTTCCACTAATAGAATTATACAACATAACTGAAACATCAAATCTGATTCTGCATGTATGAATAGAGCATCAAAAAAATGTCTACAACATGAATATAACTACGCAAGGTTTAATATCATCATTCTAATAAGTACATACAGAACATTGTTGTGTATTATATGTTGTCATCAATGACAAACATACAATCAATGAGCTGCCAGAAGTAAATATCCAACACTTTAGGGCTTTTAGGAATGGTTCTTAGTCAAGGAAAGGGTCAAATTCATGGACTTCATCTTCAATGGCAATCTCTTTTCCTTTCCCTTCCATTTTGTCCTTCACTTTGTCTAGTTTTCCATCAACTTCATCCACTTTTTTCTCCAATTGAGCCAACCTACCTTAGAGTAGTCTATTCTCCTCCTCTTGTTCATCTACCTTATTTTAAAATTCAACATTAGTCACCATTTTTGACTTTCCAATGGATTCCTCTGGTTGTAACATTAAGCACAAGCCTGATCAAAAGAGGCTCTAATGGAAGTAACCCTGAGGTGTGCTTCACAATTCACTAGAAAGGACCTTACTTGTAATAATCCACTTTAGGATCCTAATTCCACTCTAGGACCTCACAAGTCTATATAAATTGAGCCTATGACTACTCCTAACTCTTCCCCAAGAGTTACAATAATTGTGGTTCACCTTGAAGGACATCCATCACTAGTTTTGTCTCAATGCTTCTTCTTGGCTTTGAGGAATTCCACTACTAAAATCTTCATACCAAATCCACACATGCTACAAGGGCCTTTTAAATTATTTTTATGCTCATTCTGCATCCATACAATTCAAATCCCATAGGTCTTCAATCCCTTCTTGGTCGAGTTCCAAAATTGCACCCAAATTGTCCTATTAGGCCTAAAACACCAATTAGCCCTATCTAGTGAGTTTTTCAAGATTTGCTCTCCAAACTTCCACACAACCCCTAAAAAAAATCTAGAATCTTGATAGCCTTTTTGGAAACCTAAAATATTTCTAAGGTCTAGGGTCCCCAATATGTCTATACACCTATGTCCTGAAATGTAGGGCTATTAGGCCTATTTTGGCTCCTCACAAGCACTTCTCTGATTTCTATGCAAAAATAAATCCAAATGGATTGGGTGGGTTATGAACTCAACAATATGGATCTATGAGACTCTAATGACACTAAATCCACACTTTTTTAAGTATTCCATACAAACTCTTTTCTTTGCACTCTTGTTTTCCCCTTCCATACCCCTTACTGGACTGTCCTAGCTCGCCTAGGGCATGACTTTAAAATTTATAAATCAAATCCTATGACCTCCTATCTACATATTTACACTATACAAAGGCTCCCCTAACACATTCATTAAACATTTTTCATTTCCCATGGTTGAATTTCATGGGGGAGCCATAAAACCAAAATCTACCTAAACTGAACCAACAGACTACCTAGTTAGTAAAAAATTTCCTACACCTATCAAATCAACTCTAATCTATTTTCACTCTGAATTAAATACTCTTAGATATATCTCTACCACATGAATCAACACTTAGATAAATCAATTCAGTCCATTAAAACACAAATATCTTGCAAATACACGAACTGTACTCTATTTTCAAAAAAACTTTTCCTATTCCTTCACAAAACTTGCATACCTTCACTCTACCTTGGGAAATGAGCCATAGAGTGTCTAAAGATGGTCCCTCCACCATTTTATGCCACTAATATTCATTTCCTACTCCTAAAATGGTGGGAATCCAATGTTGTGAGTTGCATGCAACATTTGCAAAAAGTTGCAAATGTTGTCATGACAACTTTTTGGCATCTTTTGCATTAAAGTTACAAACTTTATTCTAGGGCCTCTAACCCATTTAGTTCAATGAAATAACATCATTTATGCCTCCTTAAGCATATTTTTACCCACACATGGGTCTTGGACACATTTAGACATCATTTCCCATTTAGACCAAAACTATGCATTAAGCAATTAAAAACAACTAACCAAAAACTAGGCTGAAGTTAGTACTAGTAGTAATCCACCTAGTCACACATAAAAAATAGACCAGCTAAGGCCTTAAAAAAAAAAACATTGACTTGGCTAAGGTTAGTTACAAGCCAAAATTCACTAGGGCCTAGAGGATAGCCTAGGTGCTCTTGCACTAACTTTACTTTACAATATCCCAAAGGATCCCCTAAATAGGTCACCTTTCCTAATACCCTTTATGGAATTCTATCAACACCCCAACTCCTAGTTTGTGACTCTCACAGAAAGAGTATTGTCTTTCATAGGGATAATTGGGCTAATAGTCCTAATTAGGGTAGTTATATAAAGAAACCCTTTGGAAATGAATCCTCCTTGCACTCTCAACCATAAAAAACTTTGAGGGACACCAAAAGGAACATAATCTACCATTGGTTCACACCAATCCACTCCACCCTTGGTTCTAGAAAGTAGTTTGTAGTTATAGTATTGTCGAGCGCATAGAGATACTCGACTAGGGAATCAAACTTTCGACAAATCCCTTATATTTTCTTCTCAAAAATAGATGGTGTTGGCAAGTGGTTCATTTAGGAGTGTTCTAGAACAATTTAGGGTTTTCATTTATGGAAACACATTTGGTATGGATGGTCGCTTGGTGTAAAACACAGTTGTGGAGTTATAGCTTGTAAAATGACTAAGTCTAGAAAGAAGAATTAAAGAGTATATTAGTACAATTTTGGTCAATGAGCACAGTGTATGGCCAATTAAGGCATGAAATCTTAGGAGAAGATATTTTTGGATGTGTATAACCTTTAGTTAACCTCTCTTGTTATTTGGTGTTGATCACAGTAAGTTACACTATGTTGAAGACATGTGAAGACAAAGTAACAGTGATATAGGACAGATGAAAGGTTGTGATGATAAAGGGAGTATAATGCAGAGTCCAAATGTGCTATGTTGGATTTGGATTGAGGATTACCTATATTTTGATATTATATGATCTCCGACTTGGTATTTACCTTTTGTATAAGTGTTAACTCTATTTTGTGATGTATTGGAAGTTGGCTGGACATATAATGATGCATATATAGGAAGAAATTTTTGAGAAGCAAAGTATGGACACATGGAATGTATCGATGCAAATAGATGAATGAATTGTGATGTCAAAATCAGCCAGATGGTGATGCAAGATACAACTATAACTACTTAAGCATAGAGAATGCTTGTATTATTCACTATTGATAAATCATTGTAACAAAATCATATTTCTAATTGTATGAGAAGTAAGCTCAATATACCTTTAACAAGGGTTTTGTATTCCTCTAACAAGGAAATGTGATAATGTAATAATTAGATCCTAACAAGGCTAGGTTTCCTAATAGGAAGATAATACTTTTAGTAGATATTTGTGGGTGCCATCCCCACTGGGTTTTCCCTTAGCCAAGGTTTCCTGGAAAACAAATTTATGTTGTTATGAGTTGTGCATTTTATGTTTATGTTCTTTTCATTTCAAAAATTATCTGGTTAAGTTATAATTTACTAAGTTCAAGTTTAAAGTGTTGTAATACTAAATCAACCCCCACTCAGTATTACTTAGTTCTAAAAATTGGTATGAGTTCTATTGGCCCTTGGAGAGAAAGTATAACAACTTAATGGAGATCAAGGTGGATTCTAAAAGTTTTGAAGAAAAATTTGAAGTAGCATTTGAAGTCCTTGATAAGGCTAAAGCAGAGAATGGTGACTTGAGATTCAAATTGAGAAGAGATGAGGGTTTCATCAAGAAATTAAAAGAACAACTTGAACTATCCAAGAGTCAGAGACAAGATCTTATGGATAATATAAAAGAGGATTCAGACAATGATACTTCAGATCAGATAAAATAGCTTGAACAAGAGAAAGATACTTTGAAGCTTGAACATGAAACTACTTCCCTTCAGATGGCTAAAGAGATCAAATAGGTAAAGGATGATAGAAAAAAATGAAGAAACCTTGAAAGAAGAAAATATTCAGATGAGACAAATGAAGACTAAACTTGATCACTACAAAAAAAATTATCTAGAATTAGAGAAATATAATCAAATAATTAAGGGAGAACTTGTTGAGGCAAAGAAACATATTGAAAAACTTTATTTAAGAAGTGATACGATTGATGAGTAGAGAGATAGATAGAAACCTAAAGGAGACATGATTGGAGTTTGATTCAATGTAGCTGAATGTTCAAAGACCCAATAAGAAATATTAGAAGTAAAGACTAATTGAGAAAGACCTACTCTTAAAGAACTTAAAGAATATATTTGACCTTTCAGAGGTAGATGTTTTGGATGCAACAAGATTGGACATATGAAGAGAGACTATACATGTAAAGATCCTTAAAAACCCTTTTCAGAATAATGTTTTAATTTTAATGCATTTGGACACAAGAAGGTAGATTGTGGGAAGCCTAATCAATCAGGAATCAAGAAACATTACAATAGAGAAGGAATAGCAGCTAATATCACATGTTATAAGTGCAATAACTTTGGACACATTGCAAAGTATTATAAGTTATAGATTAATCATAACATACCACCTCCTACATTCTAAAAATGTCATAATCTAGGACACATAGAGAAGTTTTGTAGATACAATAGAATTGAGAACAGAAGTGGTCCTCCACCTATTGATACAAAGAAGAGTACTGGTGATGTAAAGAGTATTGCAGAAGAATTTAATAGTCATTTTAGAAGAAAAAAATATGTAAAGAGTGGTAAGGTATGGAAATTAAAGGAATCAAGTGAAGAAATGGTTCAGGGAGAGTCAGTAGATGCTACAGAATCTTATCCTGATACAAAAATTGTCACACCAACCTAGATGGCCAAGCATGGCCTTAGGGGAGCATTAGAAGAAAACATCATAAATCTATCTAGCCCCTGATTTTGAGGAATAAGATCTTGCAAGCTTAGGAAGAGTATGTGCAGATATTATGGAACATATATATGTGATCACATGGGTTTACAATATATATCCTATGATTGGTAGATTGTTAATTGAATGGATTATGTGTACAGATGATTTTATTGGGAATTGTGTCATTTATTTACATAGTGAAGTATAAGGTCAATCAAAATAACTTTTTCTAAACATCATTTGAAGAACAAAGCCTAAAGAGAATAGGATTTTGAGCTGAGAGAAGCACAAAAGCAAGTTTGTTGAGAGTTTGATCAAAGAAAATATTTATAGAATTGATAAATAAAAGCTATTTAGATCATTTATGAAGCTTTGGTTATGGATCTCCATTGATTTTTGATTTTTCCAAAAGGCCTAGGTATAAATTGAAGAAACATCCATTCAAATCAATTGAAGATGATCCCGAAGGTGCATTTTCACAAATACCCTATGAAATTCTACATGTCAAAGACATTAAGGATTACATTCATTATAAGTATGAATCTTTGGGAGACATTAGATCTATAAAGAGATGAAGGACATGATTGCAGCATATGGTAAGATGAAAGCCAACTTTGCACATCTAGAGAACCTTAATATAAAGTGAATGACTTAACTCTAGAAATTTGATGAAGAGGAATGGGTTAAGATCATTTTGAGAAAATTTCATGACTAGTTCATTTGGCTTGGAGAAAAACTAGTCAAGATTTGCAGTGACTTAATTCATGGTATAATAGGTTTGGATAACTCTGGTGTTATCCTTTTCACAAAGAAGAACACAAACAAAAAGGTGGAATCCCTAATGCATTCATGATGAGATAAGAGAGAGATGACCATTAATTACATATTTCAGCAAGATAATAGATTGATATTAATGATTCTAGGTTATAAAATACCTTATAGAAACTGACCTAACTCAATATCAACAGGAGTGATTACGATGGCATATAGAATGGTGAAAGAAAAATTTAAGTATAACCTTTGCAAAGTAGTTGCACATAAGTTTTTGGAGAATGTGAGTAAAATAAAGAAGGATAAGTTAAAGGCATTCAGGTTTGGGTCTCTATTGATACACATGTATATTCATATTGTTCATAGTTTTCCTAGTATGCACCCTAGAACTTGAAAGGACAATGAACCCGCTAGAATTTAGATCAAAAAAAGCTATAGAAGAAAAAATATTACATGGATTAATGTTGAATTATTTGGGATGATCAAAATCTTGTAGAGATAGATGAAGGAAAGAATGAGGATCCTTGTGGCATTGGTAGAAAAATACAAGGATGCAGTCTGTTTCATGGTTGAAACTGGTTGTGTTTTCTTTGAGGTAGTGCAAACTAGGATGAAATGGTGTTATCCTATAGGATATGAAGTCAGTTCTAAGGTCTTGACCATGCAAGTATAACACATTTGATTCTCAAAAATTCATCCATCAGAAGAAAGATGGGGCACATATGAAGCAAAGTTTGTGAAGATAAGGGAAGAACAGATTCGAGTTTCAAGAAAGAGAAAAGTAGAAAAATGTGGTAGATGATCTAGTAGCCAAGGTTGGTATAACAAAAGAGGAGATGAAAGAGGTAAGGAAGGATATGAAAGAAAGAGCTTCTATATTGGTGAGAAATACTTCTACAGCCCTTCCACCTCTATAAGTTGACAAGGTTATAAGTCCACCTCGTACTGTGATTGATGTACCACAGACCACACCTACACAACCAAAGAGAACATCCTAGGAAGAGAAACTCAAGGAATCTCCTAGAAGGAACACATGGTCCACCAATAAGGACCCTCCACCAAAGAAACAAAGGAAAAAAATTGAAAAGAAGAAGGGAGAAGAGAAGAAAGTTGAAGAGAAGAAGGAAGAAGAGAAGAAAGTTGAAGAGAAGAGCCCAGATGTGAAACAACTATGGAAGCCTGACATAAAGATAGTGTAAAAAGGGATAATTGAGTAGGAAACCTTAACACCTTGACTAGATACTATGGAGGTAAAATGCATCTGATTATATCTTTATTAAAGACATGGTAATAAACCATTTACTTTATTTTAAGAAGAACTTGTTAGAAGTAGAAGGAAGAATACTTGAAGAACTTTATGAGAAGTTAGAAATAAGGAAACAATTAGCACAAATAGAAGATGAAGCAATTAGAATACAAGAATTTGAAGATATGTTACCTGTTGTTTCAATCAAGGAAATGGTAAAATATATTAAATGATTTGAAACCTTTGTTGATAACCAAGTCAAGATTGGTGAAGATAATGGGGAGAAAGTATGAGGAAGTTATTGAGGAAACCTAGAAGGTAGTTGATAGGGTTTTGATGGGAACTAAACTTGAGAAGTCCTCATCTCCCAAGGCTACTAAGCTAAAAATTCTAAAAGGTGAGTCATCAAGGATAGATGAAGTAAACATTGATACATCAAAGGATGAAGATAATAGTCATTTTTTCAGTACTGTGAAGCAACCAGATTTCTTTGTTTATGGCGTGTCTATGTCTTTGGACACTTTGTAGGATTTTAGTGTTTCTTTTGAGAAGAGTACTGATATTGATAGACAAAGAATTGATCTAATGGAGAAAGAGAAAGAAGAGTAGAAAGTGAGAAAAGATGAAATAGAGAAGGAAGTAGTAGATAAAGTTGAAGTGAAACAAGAAACTCATGCATCGATTTCTTCATCTTTATTGTTGGAAAGTGGAGATAGAAATCTGAGCACTGATGTTGAGAGTATGGATGAGGATGAGTTAATGAAGTTATCCTACATTGAATTTGCAAAAACAAAGGAGATATATGAGAATAAAGGTGATCAAAATTTAAGGGTAATAGAAAGAGCAGTTGATACTCTCAACAAACTCCTACCTATATGTAATGCCCCGCCAGGGAACCCAAGAGAAATTAACCTAGAAAATGTCACTATGTGTGCTAAATAATTTTTTTTTTTAAGTTAACATAAAGAAACATACAATCATGCAGAAGCGATTACCATTTATACACATGTCTTACACTCACATAGATTACACGACTCAAGGGTCCCATGACGTTGAATTACTTAAAGTAAAACACAACTAACAACATAACAAAAGATTCCATCTGATTAAATATAACAAGTACAACTTACATAACCATATTCACAACTTACATGGATAACCATGAAACTACCATAAACTCACATCCACTGCACATGTCGCAGGGTATGTGGTAATTACTCTAAACTACTTACTATTACAATTTCTAGATTAGGTATCACATGCGATACACTAATACAAGATTACAATAATGAAATATATGATAAATGATGAAAGATCATAAAGAGCTCACCCGCAAAGAGACCATCAAGCACCTGGTACAAGGACGTTGAATCTCAATGGATAAAGAATCACTACCATCCATCTGTGTGGAACCACAAAGGTCCACCCCACCATGCTGAGGAGATAACAATAGATCCCAATCAGATATCCAATACCAAAAAGGCATAACCACTAAGCAAGGGATCCTGATAGCTCTCTAATCTAGTATACTAATCATCAAAGAATGTAAGACTCGCTAATCTAGAGGCAACTGACAATGTAGGAAATCTAGCATGTATAAAGGTAGGTGTCATCATGTATGTCTAACCCTTAAGTTCAGCCCAGATAATCACAATGGATTTCGGCACCTAAGTGACCATACATGGAGCTAATGTCCTCTCATACTGACAAGGCCCACTAACTATGTCAGGTACCTCACAGGGCAACTAACATCTTCTCAACACCATCTTAGCCTATACGAGCACTCAAGCATGGGTGAGGATGCATCTTATTAATCTATTTTATAATCTAAATATGTCTTTAGTTATCACTTATTAAAGAAACTTTACAATAAGCAGCCCAGTAGTCTCTTACAGACACAGAACTTATTGCAAGCCACCTCCTACTACACATCTAGGTAACCTACCCTAGGCTTAGAGATCCTAACAGATCTAGCATAGGTCGCAACCCTAGTGTACCCCAAATCCAGTATCCCACACAATCAGGAACGGTCACATATAGGTACACACACATATACATAATCAAAGGGGTCATCATGGTTAGTTTAGGGTAAAATCTGACAACACACACACCATGAAGTAACAGAAATAATAAACACACCCCCCCAGCCTCTGTATACATCCTAGGTTGTCTAATGTCCCAGATAACCACATATACGAGCACAAGAGATCCATAAGATGCATAGAAATGAAAATGTCCTAAAGGACTGAAAAATGAACTAGATACATGTAAACATTTACAAATACCATATACAAAAATCCTCATCTATTTCATAAATTGATTTGATATAACTAATACTAATTGCATTTAGAACTATTTGACACTACCTCCAGCATCTAAACAGTTTAGTCAAGACACCCTTTAATTAAGTAAAAATAATAATCCAACCGTATTCACAATCAAATAGAATGTAGATTAATCAAATCATTAATATCCTACCATTCTACCTTAATCATAATCTAAGAATTAATCACATAATTTAATTAACAAGTAATCATTAATTCATAAAAATTCATAGTTAATTAAAAACTAACTATATAAATTTATTAATATAAAAACATACCAATTAAAAATTAACCATGTAAGTTAATTAACGAAAGTTCATATTATTTAAAACTACTTATTTAAATTAATTAATTAAAACTAATTAAAAATTAATC
>MU228390.1:40218-96947 GCA_018584345.1 Thuja plicata | reverse complement strand
ATGGTAATTAATCAATTAAGGTTAATTAATTAAATAAAATTAATTATTTAATTAATTTGGGGAATTTGATTAGATGATTTGGGGAATGAATTTAGAGGAAAATAGATGATTAATTAATGATTAAAAATCATTAATTAATAGATGAAAATTAGTGTTTTTAATGTATAGTCGCAAGCCTGTCCATTTTCGGGTGTCTACATTTTCCCTTCTTTGATGCGAGGTGACTTGTCACAATATGTCAAAGAATTTTCAGATTTGATCTTGGCCCAGCTTGCCCTAGTGATAGCAAGTGGACTATATGCCCCCTCAACAAATTAAGCATAGAAAATGCATCAGATGAGCATTAATTTGTTGAAAAAATGAATCATTATATCATGATGATGAATGCATTCCTATGTTAGTTACGATGTTATTGATGGTGGATGCATTGATTATATGATCTACTATGCACATGTTTTGGATTTTTCTTATGCAATAAATAAATACAATCGACCATGCACCAAATTTTTGAGTAATGCATATGTTAGTTAGAAGGAAGTTAGTTTGGAATGTGATCTCTGAGATTGATCTAATAGAATGGAATGATAGAAAGGATTTTCTTCTTGCATTTTTGATAGATATGATTTGATAGAAAGGATGAGTGTCCCAAGTCGTTGCCCCTATTTCCAATATTTTTCATTATTGCATCTTTTTTTTGTATTTTCTAAATTTTTGAAGAGTGTCAAATGATCCAGATCACATACCACCTAGATACCACCATGACCTCTTAATAGCAGAAGGAGTAGAGAGATTGAATAGAAAGAGAACCTAGTGCACCACAAATATTGACCATTTGGGTTCAGCTATGTTCCCTGTTTGAAAAAGAAAGAGAGCCAAAAGCACTGAGATATTAACCATCTAGATACCACTTTTTCCTTGAAATAAACTAAAGTAAAAAAACCAAGATATAACTCCTATGCACCTAGAGTCCATCTAGATTACACCGTGAGCTCTTGATTTCAAAAAGGGAAAGCCAGAGAAAATAAGATAGAACTCCTATGCCCCTAGAGTCCATCTGGATAGCATCATGAGCTCTTGTTTGCAACATAAAGAGAAAGACCATAGAAACCAAGATAGAACTCCAAAACACTCAGAGTCCATCTAAATAGTGTTGCGAGCTCTTGATTCTATAAACCAAACAAGCAAAGAGAAGGAATGTCCAATTCTTTCCCAGGGTTAAGCTCAGATCATGGAACTATGTGGCTGCTAGATAAGTGATAGTGCCTACCGCATTTATCCTAAATCATCATGGCCCTGAAATTGAAGTGAACATTCAATAGACAACAATCAAAGAAAATAAGTCATGATCTATCATAGCTACTCTCCTCACATGGTGGATCCTGGAGTAGTGTAAGAACATAACCATAAAATATAGACTGACATCTGACCGACTTGACTGACCTATTCAACATTTTGGATGGTTCCTTGACGTAGTTGGATTCTCTAGATTGGCTCGACTCTTTTGATAGGCTTGATTGGCTTGATTGCTTGAGTGTGTCTAGTTTCAGTAATATATTACTCATATAAGACTGACCTGTCTAGTTTGAGCATATCCATTACTCTGTAAGATGATTGATATAATTGATTAATTGATTATGATCATGTTGATAGTGGATCAAGCTATGTTAGATGGGCCCCATGCTGGTTTGCAAAGCTCATGATTGTGACAATTAATAGCTTGGCTTGGTCACTAGTTGCTTACCGATTGATTTGATAGATTGATAAAGCTGTGTTAGATGAACCCAATGCTGATTCACAAAGCTCATGATTGTGATGTTGATTGACTGGGCACAATCACCCTTTTCTCTCTTGATAAACGAATTGGTTTTCTTGCTTGGTATTTTGCAATTTTTGAATGTTTTGGATGAAGATTGATTTTCTCTTGATATTTTGATCTTTTTAGGATTTTTGATGAGTTTTCTAATTTTTTTGGATTTTTCCTAGCCATTTAGAATTTCCCCCTAGTCTTGTGGACTAGTATTAACCATGGATAAGTGCTTGGTGCTAAGAGGGGAATGTGCTTCTAGATATGGCTTGGGTAGTCAGTCTTCCATTTGAAGTGTGCTCAAGCTTTTGATCTTGGAGTTTATTGATGGTGAAGCTAGATTTGAACACTTGGCACCTGTTTGCCAGGTTTTCACCAAGGTACCTACTCAATAGCGCCTGTTTTCTAGGTTTTTATTGAGAGAGTGATTTTGTTTCTCTTTATTTATTTATTTATTTATTTTGTGTCGCCATGGCTCCTGATTGCCAGGTTTTCATCAGGGTAACATTTTGTATTTTCTAATTTTTTTGGTATTTTTTGGATATGTAGATAGGTGCCTTAACCATAGAGACCTCAAGGGTAGAACCTCTTGAGATGATTTTTATTGATGTATCTAGGGATCTGATCTCCTTCTGGTGTTGCTAGTATGAATGCCCCACTCTGAGTAGAGCTAACAATGACAAATGGTCCCAACTAGTTAGGCTCGAGCTTTTCAAGTTTGACTCTTTCTACTTGGTTCTTTTTATTTTCCATGAGGACAAGGTCTCCTACCTCAAATGTTCATGGCTTCACCTTTTTGTGATAGTTTCTTCTAAGGATATTATGATAGCCTTGTAATTGGTTGAAGGCATGTTGTCTTCTTTTATCTTATAACTCCAGTTTACTGAGCCTTGCTACTCTGTAGTCTTCATCTGAAATCGGGTTCTTTAGTGATATCATTAGGGATTGGATTTCCACTTTAAGGGGTAATACCACCTCTGATCCATAGACTAGGGAGAAAGGAGTGGCTCCTATAGGTGTTCTCACACTAGTTCTGTATGCCCATAATGTGGGACTAAGCTATAAATGCTAGTCTTGCCCTGATTTGTTCACTATTTTCTTCAATATTTTAAAGATTGTCTTGTTTGTAGCTTCATCTTGGTCGTTCCCTTGAGGATAGTAAAATGAGGAGAACCCTTGTTTGATATGGAACTATTCACATAGGTCTTTAACATCTTTGTTTTGCAAAGGCGTACCATGATCTGTCAGGATGGTTTGAGGGATCCCGTATCGACAGATGATGTGGTTAAGTATGAACATTGATATCTTCTTTCCAGTAATGTAAGTGAGGGGAATTTCTTCCAATCACTTAGGGAAGTACTCTATTGTTGCTATGATGTATTTGTGTCCATTTGCTGAAGAAGGTGTAATTTTTCCCACTAGGTCAAATCCCCACATAGAAAATGGCAATGGTGATGTGATAGAATTTAGTTCCTGGGCTGGTGCATGGATGAGGTCTCCATGAATCTGACACTGTATACACCTTTGTACATGTTTGTGTGCATCTGTCTCTATTGTGGGTCAATAGTATCCCATGCGGATGATCTTCTTAGCTAATTTGTTACCACCTCCATGGGTTCCACAAATTCCTTCATGTACCTCATACAAAGCTTTCTAGGATTCCATGGAAGTGAGAAATCGTAGTAGAATTTCCTCTAGACCTCATCTATATAAAGTAGTTGAGAGGATGGTATACCTATAGGCTTGGTAGATGAGGGAATTTCTTTGGTTCCTAGACAAGTTGGGAGGTAAGACATTGTTTTGGAGATAGTTATAAACATCTTGGTACCATGGGGATTCGGGACCAACAAGGACACATGCTAATTCTATGATGGATGCTTGATGTGATGGCACCAAGAGTTGCTCTACTAGAAATTGGAAGCTTGTTTCATTTCCTAGCATATCAATCAATGATGTTATGGTAGCCATCGCATCTACAACTTTGTTTTGTGTTCGTGGGACTTGCTCGAAGAAGATATAATGGAACTTGGTGTGTAGTGTTTCCAACTGTGCTCTATATGGTATGAGCTTATCATCTTTGGTCGTATAATCATTGTTGACTTGACTGATGATCAACTGTGAGTCTTTGAAGACCTTAAGGTTCTTGATTCTCCATTGAATTGATATTTTTAAACCAATGACCAGTGCCTCATATTTTTCTATGTTTTTTGTGCACAAGAAGTTGAGTCTGAAAGACTTTGGAATTGTATCATGATCTGGAGTGATAAGCACTATCCCTTCCCCCGCACCATGGTTTGTGCATGACCCATCAAAATATAGTTGCCATACCTCAATCACTGGTTGTAGTATCATAATAGATTCATCAAGAAAGTCAGAAATAATAGGCTGATGGTCCTGAATGGGTGTTGTTGCTAGTTGATCCACGATCACTTGTCCTTTGATGGCCTTTCTATCTATGTACTCAATGTCAAACTCACTCAAGATCATTACCCACTTTTCCAGTCATCTAGTGAGTGTTGCTTTTCTTAGGAAGTACTTTAAAGGATCAATATGTGCGATCAACTTTGTTTGGTGACTCAACATATAATGTCTCAGCTTCTGGGAAGCAAAGACAACTGCAAGGCATGAATTTTCGATTGGTGTATAGTTGAGCTCATATCCAACCAATGTTCTTCTTAGATAGTAGATGGCCCTCTCTTTACCTGTATCATCATGTTGTGCCAAGATTACACCTAATGCTGACTCCATCGCTAAGATATACATAAGCAATGGTCTACCTTGGACTGGTGGCACCAATATAGGAGACTTGAGAAGGTAGTCTTTTAATATTTGGAATGCTTGTTCACATTAATCTATCCATATGAATTTGATGTCTTTGTACAATAGATGTTGAAATGGGTGACACTTGTCCGATAGCTGAGCTATGAAGCACTTGATTGATTAGAGTCTTCCTTGTAACCCTCTTAGTTGTCTTAGGTTCGATGGTGGAGGCATGTCCAATATTTCTTTGACTTTCTTTGGGTCTACTTTGATGCCCTTATGTGACACTATGAACCCCAGTAGCTTTCCTAATGTGACACCAAATGCACATTTCTTTAGGTTTAGATGGACCTTGAATTCCTGCATTCTATCAAAGATTGGCCCTAATACTTGTAGATGATCCTTGCGAAGCATTGACTTGGATAGTATGTCATCCACATAGTCTTCCATTTTTTTGTGGATGAGATCATGAAATATAGTTGTCATAGCCCTTTGATATGTTGCTCTAGCATTATTTAGACCAAACGACATGACATTCCAACAATATGTCCCTCAAGGACATGTAAAATTTGTTTTGTGTTGGTCTTTTGGTGTGATCCTTATCTGATTGTTCCCGGAAAATCCATCCATGAGTGATAGCATTTGATGTCCTGCGGTGAGATCTACTATCATGTCAATGTTAGGTAGAGGAAAATCATCCTTGGGACAAGCTATGTTGAGATCTCTAAAGTCTGTGCAAATTTGTATCTGACCACTGTGCTTTGTAACCGGTACCAAGTTAGATATCTAGTCTGCGTATGGTATAGATCTTATGAGCTTAGCATCTGGGAGATTTTTCAACTCTTCCTTGACTAGAAATGCAACATGGGGATGCATCTTTCTCAACTTCTTCTTGATAGGTTTTGCATTGGGTAGCAATGGTAGATGGTGTAGTACTAGCTCTGGATCCAATCCTGGCATATCTGAGTAGGACCATGCGAAATTGATCATCCTTTCCTTGAAGAAAATAATGAACTATTCTCTCTCCTCTGGGGTGAGTGATTTTGCCAAGTATATGTTCTTTGGGTCCTTGTCATCTCCCAAATTGACTTCCTTTGTTTCTTCTACTAGTAATGCCGATTTATCCTCTGTTAAGGGGAGGAGTTCCTTCTTTCCATCTTCTAGCACCTCACTGAGTTTTTGCTAGAAGATACGTCTTGTTTTAGCTTTTTATCATTTTTTTGTTCTTTTTTCTTTTGTGGACTGGAAAGAGGAGCTGCCTCCCCAAAATATGCCACTTTGTTGAGGTCAATGGAGAAGCCTACCTTGTGGTCTCCTGATGGAATGCCTTCCCTAAGTCCCATGAAATCAGCAATAGCCTCATCATTCTCGAAGACATCTAAAATAGGTGGTCCTTGTTGATCCCACTCTCTTAGCTCTGGGTGTACAAGATAGATACTTTCATGGTTATTTGATTCTGGTTGACTAAAAAGGACTACATATATGGTTCCTACAAAACTGGACTATGACATGGACGTACCACTTGAGGTTTGATAAATGACACACTTATCTATGCAAGGTTGTTCGGCAATGGACAGTTGGTTGAATAAGTCTTCTAGGTTTATGATAGTGTCTGACCGAGGGGAATAATCTAGGATCAACGGTTTAGAGTCATGAAAGGATCTCCACTCATACTTGTGGGAGTCAGTCTCAATAAAATGCTCATCAGATGTATCACTTCCTTTGTTATCATTGATTGTTATGTGAAGGTCTATTTGGGTTTTTGTGGTTCCCTCTTCGGCGGGAAACAACTATGCTAATATATTTCTTATCAAGATATATTCTGGGTTGTGCCCCCGGTGCATCTCTACTATTTGTTCCTGATTCACTTGGATGTCTTGGATCATAAGACTGGTTCTTTGTTGTCCATATCCCAACCCTCTCATGTTTCTCTGGGTTGGCAGGAGAGACAATTCCATTAAGCCTTGTTGTCTTGCCCCCAACCTGGTTATACCATCATACCCAAATCTTTGTAACATTATATAACCATTACCATAGTTCAACAAGGGTAGGCTTTGTTTCATTATTTCTTGTGGGTCTTGGTATAACCATGTACTGATATCTTGTTCAAATGGCTTTTCTTCCACTATGTCTCCCCATCAGACAAAGGTTGTGGGTGGACGAATAGAATAGGCTATGGAGTTTCTGTTGTCATAATAGGTTGTGGCATGCCATAAGTTCTCAGGCTCTGAGGCATGTGTATGATGGTGAAAGCCTCTTCATATCTGTAGTCACCATAGCCTTTGTCGGTGATGGATATTTTGCCCGCTTTATGTGTGACATCCTTAAGATTTGAATCTAAAGAGGAGGGAATACTTGCATCTTGGTTAATGACTATCTTTCCTATTGTCTGTGTGACATCCTTGGGAGTTGAATCTAAAGAGGATTGGATGCTTGCATCTTGGTTTGTGGGTACCTAGTTTTCAGTGTTGATTTGGATAGCATTACAGTATTGGAAAGGATTGGGGTCTCCCTCTATGATGATTTCCTCTCCTTGGTGTGGGAACTTGATGCATTGATGGTACATCAAAGGTATGGCTTGCATTTCATGTATCCATGGTCTCCCTAGTAGCATGTTTTATCCCAAATCAAGGTCCAAGATTCGGAAGGGAGTGTTTTTGACAACTGGATTGATACGGGCAGGTAGAATGATAATACCTTTAGATGACCTTTCCTCTTCATCATAAGCTCTGATATTTATTCTTCTTGCGACATCAATTCTTGATTATAAATAGCCTAGTTGCTTAATTAAATTTAGAGTACATATGTTTAACCCAGCTCCACCATCAACAAGGACCCTATGGATAGCACTTTTATGGACCTAAACAAGTAAGTGCAAAGGATCATTATGCAGAGGTTTATGTGGCGGCACATCACGGTTTGTGAATGTGGCATGTTTGTTAGCAGCTATATGGTTAACCATCATTTGGAATCTCTTGAGTGTTATGTCCCTTGAGACATTTACATTCTGAAGGGCTTGGTCAAGTGCCAGTTTATGCTATGGAGATATGTGCAATAGGTCAAAAATGGAGAGCTGGGTAGGTGTGCACTTTAGTTGATCCATTATGCTTGGCTGTAGATCTAAGTTTTCTTTAGGATTGGAAAATATATTAGATGAGGATGATACTCCTTGCAAGATGACTCTGGCACGATGCATTGTTATAGCACATTTGTTACCTTGGTCTTTGATAGTGATAGTAGCCACATGGCTATCTAAAGGATTGAGGCAATTGATAACATTATTATTGTTGGAATATGTATAGTTAACTTGTTTTGTCTGTCCACCAGACCTGGAAGATTTTCCCTTATTGTGATCATGAAAAGTATCATTGAAGATAGTGTGATCATTTGTGCCTTTGGTTTTGGGTATTTGTCACATCGATAACCCCTGTGGCAATCAAGTCTTGGATAGCGTGTTTCAATCAGTAACAGTTGGATGTTTTATGTCCTTTCACTTGATAAAACTCATAGAAGTCCTTGTCATTATACCACCTTGTTTTGTTTGCATCCTGTTCAAAGTCCCTAATTTTAGGGAGAGTGATAGTGTTTAATTGTATCAACTTGCGTAAATTTTACTCTATTGGCTCTCCTAATGGTGTGAAATCTCATTGCTGGAATTGAAACTGTGGTCTACGTTGATTCTGTTGTTGACTATTTGACACAGCAGCTGCTTGTACAGGGGGAGGTTGGTTTTGGGTGTATGCTTTTTGAGTGGGCCCTGTGGGTTTTTGGTTGGCCACAGGTGCACCTTGCAGTGACACCTTGGGTTGAGCATAGTTGACTGTATTCACATCAATGACACCATTTCTAGTGACATTTTTTTTTTTGTTCCACCATTTAGCTTTGTCCATTGTAATTTTATTTGCATTCATTTGTGTTAGATCTGCAATGATTCCTCATTTGACTAAGTTCTCACAACGAACTCCTCATTCGATGATTTGTGTGAAGTTTGGAGCTAACTATAACTCTATTGTGAATGACATGTCTAGAATTAGATTGTCAACAAACATGACTATTAGGTCTTGTTCGGGCACATCATATGTTGTGCGATTTTCCGTATTCCTCCATCTCTGTAGGAACTTCACAAAAGACTCTCCATCCTTCTATTTGATATCACAAAGGTCCTTGATGTTGACCTTGTGCTTGATGTTATGATGGAAGTGAGCTATCAACTTTTCAGCCAGTTCACCCCAAGACTGAATACCATGAGGTAAATGCGAGAACCATTCCATTGCTAGTCTAGCCAAGCTTTGTGGGAACAGTCGCATTAAATATGTTTCATCATGGGCGACTTTAACACAACTAGAAAAAGACTTTTGGATATGTTCAATAGGGTTGGTATTGCCCCTATATTTGTCAAATTTGGGTACCGAGAAGTGATTTCAGAATGGAGACATGTGGAGAGAATGATCAAAGGGGTATGGGTATAAATCCTCTGCGGTGTAGGATTTAGTTTGCCCCTAATTTTGCATATCCATCATTTGGGTTTGTAGGGTTTGCACTTGTTGCATTAACCTGTCTATTTGATATTGAGGTTGATGTGTGAGGACATTCCTCTGTGTAGTAGTGGGTATGAGGCCACGCCTCTGTGTCCCTTGAGTAGGAACATAGGATTTCATCCTAGGGACTTGATATTGATTTCCCACCGAGTGATTTTGAAATGGGGGCACATGAGTAGCCCATGGTGGTTTTTGATGTGTTTTCTATTGTGATTGAAACTAGGGTTGATACTGCTGGGGTTGATATCACTACTGTTGAGGTTGGGTTTGAGGCAACTAAAGCTAGGGTTGCTATTGTGGGGGTTGGTTTTGAGGCAACTGAAGCTGGGGTTGGTGTTGCTGAGGTTGGATTTGAGGCAACTGAAGCTGGGGTTGTTGTTGCTGGGATTGGATTTGAGGAAATTGAAGTTGGGATTGTTGTTGCTGAGGTTGTATTTGAGGAAACTAAAGCTAGGGTTGCTGTTGCTGGAGTTGGATTTGAGGCAACTGAAGCTGGGGTTGCTATTGCAGAGGTGGGATTGATGTCAGAATGGGAAAAGGTGTAGCCTTGGGTGGGAATTGACTATAAGTTGTACCTATAGGGATGGATCCTTATAGGCATGAAGTGTTGAACCCAAGACTAATAGGAATTGATTGCAGTAGTGGAATAGTTTCAGAATAGTTGGTGTTTGATGTAGCATGAGAGCTTGATTTCCATGGCCATGTGACTGAGGGTGGGAACATATTCGCAACAACAGGTGCACTCAGTTGCAAGCCTGTCATGTTTTGAGCAGAAGATGTGATGGCCTGCTTCGTGTCATTGGTTTGACTGGGTATCATCTATGTCAATGTGGGTAATACCAATGGTGGGAAGATTTGAGAAATAATAGGCAGGATCTAAGGAGGCTAAATAGTGTTTTGACCTATAAGACAGTTTTTAGGCCATATCATCAATACATTAAAATCAGCGGGGAGTTTGAATCCCTTCTTTATCAGCATGGCTAAGAAGCATTTGGGATTCCTCTCTACAACAACATCAACTACTTGTGTGGAATGAGCATCTTTCTCTATATTCTCTAGTTCTTCTTCTGTGACATTTTGGAAAATATTTTCCCCACGGGGTTGTTCAAGGAGTAGAGTAGAATTGGTATTTATGAAAGGATTGTTCTCTTGCTCTGTTCCCCAAGCAGGGAATCGGTTAATATATGACTCATCAGGTTGTGTTCTAGCCTTAGACCTTGTGTAAGGCCCTCCATGAGGTGTTTGAGACATAGTGTGGTCCAGGTTTGGTAACTAAAACAAGTGGTATAAAGAAAACAAAGAAGAATATCCTTTCTAAGGAAGTCTAAGTTATGTTTAGGACAAGGGTAATTCTAGGGACATATTTTGATATAGCTTGGTCTCAAAGTGGTGATGATGTAAAAAGACAAGATTTTCCGACCTTTGTCTTGGAAAAAGTCAATTTGATAAGGATGATGGTGTTTGATATGATGAGATCAAGGTATTTTGAGTCTGAGCTTTCGAACTAATGATGTTTTTGACAATAATCATGTTTTTTAAAGAATGGATGATCTTTGATGTTTAGAGATTGACACAATGTTCTTCACATTTTCCTGGGATAGACACTAGTTTTGGACACCAAATGAGGAGTTCCTTCAAGGTTTTTAGGTCAAAATAGGAATAAAGTATCTTTGGTTAATTACGGTACAACTCTACCGATTGCAGCAAAGTATATGGTCGATTGCGGTAGTTTATCACCGATTGCGGTAATAAACAAGGTGATTGTAGCAATAAACAAGTTCACTGTGACATAATTCCTTCAATTATGGCACAATGCGGGCAATTGTGGTAAAGGGGAAACAATCTCAAAAAGACTAAAAAGATTGGTATCACTGCTTGACAATTTTGATATTTTTTGGAACAATGCTTCTAATTTGCAAGACACTTGACATTGACAACCCTAGATTTTAACACGTTTGACTCCTTTTGACAGTTTGGATGTTTTTCTTTTGCATTTTTAGAAATTGATCAAAGGAACAAGCATGAAAAACACTATGTTTTGAAGAATGAAGACTAAAAATGTGTATGTTCTACAACTTTTTTAAGTTGCAAGGTTATCACGAGGTCTCAACAATGAACAGTCAGATTAATCTACGTCAATGGCTTCAGAATACAATGTTATAGGCCCAATACTTGAATGTTTGTTAGCTCACATAGTAATTGTCATGCAACTAGGATATGAAGGTCCATGACGTAGGTGCCCATGTTTTTTCCATTTCCAGGTATTGTTGCCATGGAGTGAAGATCTCTTTCACTACATAAATACCATGGGACACATATGTTGGGGATGTTGGGGGGGAATTTTGCAACCCCTTACACTATAATAAGGTACCTATTTGGAGGTAAAATAGGTTGGCCTCTAATTAATCAAGGTTGTACTAAGGGTCTGTGGTGTCTCTCGAATCGGTTTGTACATGTGTGACTCACTTAAGAGCCTAGTTGATCAGGCTGGCTCCTTAGGGATATTCACCTGATCTAGACTATTACCATCACACCTCGCCTGAGCTTGGATAGATAAGAGGGAACTTTGGTTCACGCCTTGTTTATATATCGATCGAAATGATTACCAATTTAAGGTTGTTCTCTGAGGAAGAAGCACATTCCCAAACAGGCCTTTCTAACAAGTATAAAGGTTTCTAATCTACATAGTTTGTGCAAGTGCACCCAAAACTCAAGACACAAGGTAAATCGATTAAACTCCAAAAGTTTGAAATGTGAACTAAGATACACCACCATACAAGCACAAATGTTCAATTTTAAGCCAAAAAGTAGGTGTTGATTGCTTGTTCAATTTTAATGCACCAATTTGAGATATTTTTTGCCTTGTTCAATTTTAGTCACCACGTCCATTTTAAGCCCAAATCTAAAGTGTGAAATGTGAGATGTTTGGACAAACACTATTCTTTTTAAACCCAAATCGATAAGTGAATCCCTTTTAGTTTTCTTTCTTTAAATAGGTTAGTATCGAAAAGGAGTTTTGCAAAATGAGAGTATACATAACTTTGAAACAATGAATGACACTTACCAACAACTTACCCTTCTTGTTCATGGGAATTCGTCATCCTACAGAAAAAAAATAAAGAAAGTATCAGATTTTTAGATAGCAAGATGAAGAATTTGGCCCTAATGAGCAATTTTTCAAGTGATTGCAGTGATACACATGCAATTACGATAAATAATAGGTGATTGTGGCTAAAAATAAGCAATTGCAACAAAGAACATTCACTTGTGGTAATGCACAATCAATTGTGGTCTGGGTTGGTCAATTGCGGTCTAGATTTGTTCATTGTGATAGAATTCTTCTAATTGCAGCACCAGTGAATTAGTTGTGACAAAATGTAGAAAAGACAGAGACCCAGAAGATGACAGAAAAGAAATGCAAAAACCTACAATCGATTACAGTATTAAACTAGTTGATTGCGACATAGTTTCATCAATTGCGGCAAAATACCAGCAATTGTGAAATAACACAGATATCAAAAAAAGAACAAATTTTGAGATTTACAACCGTACGACTGTGGTTGATCAACTCTGTTTGTCATTTGTAAGAGATATTTGGGCTATTTTCTTCACATCGGGTTCACCAAAAATGTACACCTCCTTCTTCATGTTTTGTGGTTCCCAAGCTTTCCAAAGGCAAGGGTTAGCAGCAAAGGTTTCACAAATGATATAAATCCAATACACAATAACTAATAAAATGAATAACTTGAAACATAAACAATAAAATGTACAAGAACAAGAAAGGAAAACAAATAAATGCAAACCCCAAAGCGCTTGAAGCTTCTATTATCAATCTCTACTCCTTTTGAAACGTTGTTCTTGATGCTTAGTATTGGTGTGGGCAGCGTCTGTGACTTGAGAAGTGTCAATAATTTTCTAATTGAAATGAGTGTGTGATCAGAAGATGGCTTGAATGCTAGAACCAAACTGACATAGTAATGGTGCACGAGAGCTTGAAATCATGGATCCTTCAAATGGTTATGAAGGGTTTATTATATAGGAATTGGGGATGAAATGAATGGTTGAGATCAATCCCAGAGATAGGGAGATGAACGGTTGAGATCAAAGGGAACTAGAGAAGCCATCAGCAAACTCCACCTCTTCAATTTGTAAAGAGGAGACAGAGTTTGGTTGACTGAAGAGCTAATTGTGAGTTACCTTTTAGAACTGAAGAGGTGGGTGAAGTTACCCATGTGGACTAGAGAGATGGGTGGAGTAACCCATGTGATCTGATTGAGTTATCTCTTTGAAGATAAATGAATATTTAACTCATTTATTTAATTAAAGTTTTCAACATGTGAGATAATTGAATTCTTTTTTATTTAGAATTTCTTTATTGGATGAAATTAAATTAATTTAATTGAAATTAATTTAATTGGAAGAATTTAATTAGTAAGTTTTAAATATTTGAATTTTAACTATAGGAAATTGAGTTTAATTAATTAAATAATGGTAATTAATCAATTAAAGTTAATCAATTAAATAAAATTAATTATTTAATTAATTTTGGGAATTTGATTAGATGATTTAGGGAATGAATTTAGAGTTAAATAGATGATTAATTAATGATTAAAAACCATTAATTAATAGATGAAAATTAGTGTTTTTAATGTATAGTCGCAAGCCTGTCCATTTTCGGGTGTCTACACTAAGACTACTATAAGAGAACTAGTTGAAAAGAATCACTAACTTACCGAGATGCTCAATTTGATGAAGAAAGATCTTGATGCTAATAGCTTAAGAATGACTAAACTGATTGAAGGTAAAAGAACAAATGAGGATGAAAACATAATTGTAGAAGATGACAAAAGACAAGTTGAAATCAGGTTAACTGAGAAAGATAATGAAATATTAAGGATGACCCAAGTTCACTACAATATGACTAACCAACTTCTGAATGCAAATTAGGACTGTAACCAATAGGAATTTGAGAATCAAGCACTAAAGATGAAATTGAAAGAATGGACAAAAGATTGAAAGCTGAGAAGGATGAAAATAAAATACTGAGAAAAAATGAAGATGTACTGAAATCACTGGATGAATAGGTTAAGAATTAGAAACAACCGAATAAAATATTAGGAATTAGATTCAATGAGAACAGCACTACCAAGAAATGAGAATCATCTAATGAACAGAAAGATCAAGGGATTGCACCCCCACAAACAAAATAAGGTAAGATGTAATTATTGTGGGAATCTTGGATGCACTTCTAATGTTTGCAGAAGCAAGAAAGGTAAAGTACTAAGTACACATAAATTTGATGGTTATTACTTTAGATGTAATAAGTATGGAAATAAATATTTTTAGTGTAGAAACAATTTTTCTAACAACATAATGAAACCTAAGTTTGATGGATACTGCAAGAATTGCAACAAGTATGGTCACAAGAATAAAGAGTGTAGATTAAAGAAAAGAAATGACAAGTGGATTTCTAACCAAGACAATGAAAATACTAACTAAGAAGGCACATCTATAACATGGGATTATGATACAGGGATTTAAAGCTTATCTTGTGGAAGATATGGAAACATTTCTGCAAACTGCATAATTATGCACAAAAGGTTTAACAGAAGGTCATGGAGGAACCCTGGCATGCCATATTTTCATTATCATAGGGTAGGATACCTTGCGAGAAACTACAGATACTAAGGAGATGCACCGACTGAAGATGAATCTACAAAGAGTACACCATATACTATTGAATAAATCAGAGAATAGATGAACAAAACATGGAGGAGAAAGACTAAGGAAATTGGAATTTCACTTGGAACTATAGATAGTGTCATCTCTACCAAGTCTGGTGCACCGAACTCAACCTAATCGGTGAGAGGTATGTAGGGATGATATGCTTATTATAAATCTTATATCAGTTCCTAAGCAATAGAGTTAAGATCCATATCAACATATTGAAATGTATTTGGATAAGTTGTGGAAATTTTGGTTAAAAGTTGTAATGCATGGTTGTCTTTGTTTAGTCAGTTAAACAAAGTAACTATGTTATTGGTATAAAGGTAAAAGAGACCCAAAAAAACACATTTAATGCAAATAATTAGAGCCATTGGAAACCCTAATCATGGAAAAGATATAAATAGGTGAATATGTTATTCATTTTAAACCTAACATTTTTTTAAATCATTTGAGCACATTGCAAATAAATCACTCCATCAAGTATTCAAAGAGATTATGAGGTACTTCTAAATATTTACAAGAAAAATGAGTGATATTTCTGACAAAATATCGAGCATATCCTAGTTTGTTAATTTGATACATTTGGAGATTATCATGGCACCGAGGATGCAAATACTAGTATTAGTAAAGAACACTGAACCTGTAAACACTAAATAGAAGTTTCCCCCATATATTTCCATAGAAACTAATATGACAGGAGCATTATCTTCAATACCCCCACAAGTTCTATTGATTGAAGATGCCTGCACATTTATTCACTACAAAATCAAAAATTTGTGTAAAGCTAAGATTGATGATTCATTTAGTAAGTTGTTCATGAATGGAAGAATAAAAGATGAGAACACACATCTAGAAATGAAAGGATTGAATCATGCAATTCATCTACTAAGGGAATTCAAGCCCGAATGGGTGAGGATGGTACTCAGTCGAGTACATGACCAGTTTATGTGGTTGGATGAACCGATCAAGATAACTAAGGATGTTTTGCACACTATCACAAGATTTCCTATTGGAGACCGACTAAAGGCATCAAGAAAATAGACAAGGGTAAGCTCACTGAGATAACCAAGGCACAATGAGATGGAAGAGGGATGTGAATATGTATTGTTGTGGATCCCAAGTTAAGGTATGCATGCAATATCATATCTTACCTAGTGTTTTAGTTGTCTCAAGGGGATAGTGTACCTTGTGGAGTAGTATACCTGGCATATAAGATAGTAAATAAAGGAATTTAGATAGATCTCTATCAAGTTTTGTTGAAGTATATAGATGAAAACATCAACACAATTAGAAAGGCAAAGACCAACACATTGAAATTTGGCTCACTATTGGTATGTATTTTCTTTTACTACCATAATTCATTTCCATCCATTGGAGATTGTTGTCAAGTGATTAATTTTTGAAGTGATATGTGACACTTAAGGGTTTTGATTCATGGAAACACATCTGGTATGATGATTTCTTGGAGTTGTTTATATTCTTGGAGATGCAGATTGCAAAATGACCAAGTACAATAAACAGAAATACAAAGTATAGCAGTACAAGTTTGGGAAATGAATATAGTATATGATGATTGGGGAAATGTGACCTTAGAGGAAGAAATTTTGGGGTATGTATGACCTTCTATTATGATCTCTTGAGTTTTGGTGTTGATCACAGTGAGTTACTGTGTTTTGAAGATATGTAAAGAGAAAGTAATAGAGATATAGGGTAGATGAAGAGTCACGATGATTAAGGGAGTATGAGATGGAATTAAATCATGATAAGTTGGATTGGGATTTTTGATTACCTATGCTTTACTTGTATAAGGTCATCAAGCTTGTATTTACTCTTTTCATAATTATTAATTCCATTTTGTAATGTATTAGAGAGCCGACTGGATAATATAATACCTATATATGAAGATATTTTTTGTAAAGTGGAGTAAAAAAGAGTTATGAGATGATATGAGGTAGATGGAATACATGGATACATTGTGATGTCAAACATATACAAGCTACAACTGAAACTATCTAAGGATAGATGATTCTTGCATTGTTCATTTCTGAGATTGATTGTAACATAACTATTTTTGATTGTAAGAGAAGTGTGCTTAGTATACCTTTAACAAGGTTTTTAATTCCCCCAATAGGGAAATGTGCTAGTGTAATATTCACCTCCTAAGAGGGCTAGGTCTCCAAATAGGGAAAATATACTTCTAGTACATATTTGTGGGTGTAACCACCCTAATTTGGTCTACTCTAACTAGAGACACTATTTTCCCTAAATGCAATCATACCCCTAATTATGTCAATCCAACTATTCAATTATTGGCATAATTCATCAAAATCAATTTGATCTCCTAAAATCAAAGTGATTTCATCACTAACTCACATTAATTACATTGGCCTATTTAAATGATATCAACCCAATTAAATCCTTGGCTAAAGTAATTAATTAAAAGGAAATAAATAAATTCTCCAATTAGAACTCATCACTTGCACATGGAAAGTCAATCCATGAACCAATGAGAGTTCACTCACTTGGATCACTCACATGGATCACCAAATATTCAATCCTCACCTCTCCTCACAAATTAATCTCAACCACTCATTCCTCAAATTCTTCTATAAAAGGATTGAATTTTGAGCTCAATTGGCCCTTATTTTTTAGATTATTGATTGCATTCTTATGCTGCCCATAATTTTAGAATTCTTAATACACTCTTATGCTATTATTTTTGTTTCATAATCTCACATAGCTAATTAGATGACTTTCATTTGTGCTTCAAATTAAACATTTTCATCATCTTAAGTATGAATTGTATGTTAATTAGCTTCATTTCTTGATGAATCTTCCATTCTAGGACTCAATACGTCACTGATTTATGCATGATATGAGGGAAATTATAACTTAAATCACACTCTTCTTAGATAAGAAGAAATATTCCAATTTATATAGTTTCCTTATGCTTTTCAACTAAATTTGAACCTTCTAACCATTAATGCAATGACATATTGAAGTGTTGTGTTGCAGCTTGCAAGTACAATATTCTCACACACATTTTTGGTGCCCATTGTGGGGCAAAGCCCTAAATTGATCACCATTTTGAGCCAAATTAACCATCCTTTGTTCCCTATTTTTGGGTGTAGAATCACATTTAGGAGCAAAGGATCGCATTTAGTAGAAAAGGATCACATATGGTAAATAATCTTGCATCCTATATATCCTAGTTTGCATCTTGCTGATATTGGATTGATTTTGGTAAAGGCTCACATCCTGTTAATTCCAAATCACATTTAGTGCCAATGTTCACCTTTAGGATCATTAATTTCATTTGGTAATTCTTGCATCCTTTTTGGGAAATATCATTGCCTTAAAGAAGTTCGGGATCACATTTGGTTAGTCTTCTAGCATGTTTTGAAAATTTGATGACTAATCAGCTAACCTTGCATGTTTTTGGATGAATTTGATCATTTGAGTAGCCTAATGAGTTATTGCAGGATGTTTTTAAAGACTTCTTTGGTCAATAAGATAGAGTAAAAACTACTAACAAGTGATTTTGTAGGCTGCCTTGTGTTTCAACCAAACTTTCATGCAATTTTTGGGAACTTAACACACTTTCTATCCACTTCATAACCTGATTAGAGAAGTATGCTCTTTTCCTTGATGGAAAATCAAAACCTCAAACATCAAGTTAGGATTTGAATAGAAATTGGAGAAATTAACTTTTAAATTGCTCAAAAGTACTCTTTGTAAAATTATTTAAATAGGAACTTAATTGTCAGATTTGAATTCGATTGTTAGTCCAACTAGAGGATTATGCTCTTTTCCCAAGTTGGAAAATGAGAAACTTGATATGAGGGACTAGGTTTTGAGTTTGATAATTCAAGGGAAATAACTTAATGATGTGTGTGATAGGAGACATTAGCATGGATAGGAGAGTATGCTCTTCTTCTTTGTGAAAAATAAAAAATCTAGAATCCTAAGCCACCAATCCTCTTTATTGCTTTAAAAACATTAGAGGGCCTATCGGTTGAGGGAAAAATCTCCTGGGAATGACCCAAGTGAGGATAGGTGGATGCCAGCCCTTCCATCTCACTATAATCAAAATGCTTCCTTAAGGCCAAAGTATCAGAAGATGTAATCAGTTTTATCCTTGAAATTTTGACTATCATTCCTTAGACATGCTTAGATGTGTGTGGAACGGAGTTGCTTGAATCTTTATTGCGAGACTACACACATTTAAGTACTCATAGGGCTATACACCTTAATTTTTCCTTGTGCAATTCTATGTGGAATGGTTGTGAATGGATGCCCAAAAATAAACAACATTTTGTAGTTGAAACTACCCGGTTTATCTCTAAAAGGTGATAATCTTTGTGCAAGGCAAATAGTAATTTCCCCAAGATAATCGACATTTTTTGCCATCACTTGTGTTTGGAGTTGGATAATATGACATCATGACTAGAGCCATTTCCTGCTTGGTGATGGTCATATTCTAATTAGCATTTTAGTGTGTACCTAAGTCTACGAGAAAAGATTTTCATTCTATGCCTAGAATTTAGGGAATAGGTGTGTGTTCCATGGTCACTTAACAACTTGCTTGATATGTTGAAATTGAAAAAAAAAATATTAAAACCCCCAAACAAACAACATTTTGATAATTACAGACATCTATGTTGTTCAAAAACACTCTGGAAATCATCGAATAGACCCTAGAGTCATAAACATTTTCACATTTCTTGAGACAAAGTGGAAAAAATAAAAATAAAACCATTAGAATCTCACATTTGGTCAGTCTTGGCTTGAATTTAGAAAACATGCTTGCATATGGGAAACAAGCTCATTTTTGGTTAATCCTGGCTCTAATCTCATAAATAAGCTTGCATTTAGGAAAAACAAGCTTGCATCGTGCAAATCTAGGATCGCATTTGGTAAGTTGCATCTAGGATAGAGGGCACTTGTACATGTGTCACACTTAGAAAATCTATGATTTTGGATACCCCTTTTGCTCTTCAATTTGTTCCTATTGTTCTTTCTTGTTCGCCTGTCACTATTTCTTAGTTTAATTGGAAGTCTACCTTGCATGTCATTTAGGATTGTCATAATTGATCCCAAATTGTGTTGTTGCTTCACTAAACAAATTTTCTTGATTTCCAACTCATTATTAGGGTATTATAACCTACTGACACTGGAATCAAACACTTCAAACACTCACACTTACTCAACACAACTTAGACACACATATTTGGACAACTCGGAAATCCTTTTTGACACAATTGGAAAGATTTTGACAAGATTGAGACCCAACTTTCATGGTTAACACAAGACATAAATAGTACCTTGCTGATGATTCAAAGAGACCTCCAAGATTACTTAAATTTCAACAAGGAGAGATATCTCAAAACCCCCTCTTTGATCAAGACTCACCTGAAATGGATGCACCTTATCATGAATGGAGTGCTTCCTTTGATGAATATAGCCAAGACCATGATGAAAGAAAAAGTCAATAAGAAAGAAAGTATGGTCGTTCTTTATTTGATTTAGAAAGTGATGAATACATATTAGAAGAATAATATAACAAACTCAAACAAAGTAGGAAGTTTCAAAGGACTTTGGAAAAATAATTGGGGAAGATAAAGTAAAATACTTCCCTCACTTAGCTTCTCTTGGAGTCAAACTTACTAAAGACTATGATGTTGAGAGATTGAAAGAAAAAGAAGTACAAAAACCTGTTTCCATATTGTCAAAACAACTATATCAAATGCAAACAAAAATTGCAACAGTCAAACAAGAGAAGTCCAAACTAACAAACAAATACTTGTTAGAACACATATGTCTATTTTCTTTTGACAAAAGAATAAACATGTTTCCGTTCCCACCTAACATGGCATGACCCAAATATGAAAAATACATGGGAGAAATAGATCCACATGACCATGTACAATAATTTTGTTCCCTAAGCATAGAATACATGAATGAACCAACATACTTGATGAGGGTATTTCTGGGAAGTCTAGGTGGAAATGCTATGGAATGGTTCTCCAAACTAACACCAAGTGTTCAAAAATTTGAGGATTTGATTTAAAGATTTGTCCAACATTACTCCTACAACATAGAACACATCGTTATCATCATGGATCTTTGCAACACAAAACAATGAATGGGTGAATCCTTCACACACTTTTTTCAATAGTGGAGGAGAATATTTGCAAGGTACTCAAGAGAAATACCCAAATTTGAAAAGATGGAAATCTTTGTCAATAACCTAGTACCTAAAATGAATTATTCTCTACAAATGAAATATTCTTCTAGTTTTGACAGAATGATAAAGAATGACATTCATTTTGAAGATATTATGGTCAAGAAAGGAGAGATCACACTCCAAAACAACGATAAATCCTCTAAAAAATATAATCACAAATCTAAATGGTAGAACAAGAACACAAATGTTGTTAGTGATGGAGTGGTGGAAGCCTCAAATGCAAATGCTAAACCATGTTTAATCTCACAAATATCCTACAATAAACCAAGGAAGCTATGGTAACAACAACAATACCAAGAGCAAAAAATGATACCAAAAAGAGTAAACCATGGACGTCTAGACCACAACAAACATTTAATCCATTGGGAGAACCTCTTGAGATGATTTTGAAGACACTCTTGGATAAAAAAATCATCACTATACCAGAGTCAAAACCATGGGAACTAGAAGTAAAACCAAGATGGTGGAATGATAATGCCTATTGTGACTTCCATAAGAATAAAGGACACAAGACTAATGACTAGTTAAACTCAAACACGTTATACAAGACCTCATTGAAAGAGGAAAGATCAAAGTGGAAGGACATACATCTAATGAAGATCACATGGCATATAATAAACCTTTTCCCAACTATGAAAAAGGATAAGCCTCTAAAGGAAAGGGAAATGAAGTCAATTACACATGTTCCCATAATGATAATGTAATCAATATTTTGGACATAGAAAACTGAATCAATCAATGTGATCACTATCAAAAGTGTCAAAGACAAGCTGACACATTCGAATGTTGTAACTCAAAGCCAAGAAAAAATTGTGATTAAAGGGGTTAATTCCTCATCCAAACATGGAACATCATCTAAAACACCTGTTTTCACAATTCCTAAACTAGCAACGTCAAGACAAATGGTCCCTATACAATTTGCTAATTATAACTTGGTAGGCCAATTTCAAAGGACCTCAACTCAAATATCTATATTTGAGTTATTAAAAATCTCTTCAGTACATAGGGAAGTTCTTGAACAAGCCCTACATTATAAAAATGTCCTGAAAGACATAGATGTGGACAAGTTCTAGGAAATGGTCAATCACATATCAGCTCCACATTACCTCTCCTTTTTAGAGGAAGATGAAAAATCTTTGACTCATCCCCATAATCAACCTCTCTACATTGAATTTTTGATCCATAAACACCATGTAAAATGTGTATTGATAGATAGAGGCACGAGGTTGAATATATGCACTCTTAATATGATCAATAAATTGGGTCTTTCAGAACAAACAATTGATTCAAGAAGTAAGATAACCATCAAGGCTTATGATGAAGAGGAAAGATCATCCAAAGGGCTAATTTTTTTAGGAATAAAAATAGGACCAATTGAAATCAATGTGATTTGTAAAGTTTGTGATCTATCATTGGCCTATAACATATTGCTAGGAAGACCTTGGATACAGGAAATGCAAGAAATGGCATCTACTTACCACCAATGTATCAAATTCCCACACAATGGGGTGGAAGTAACAATTCCTACATATTAAAGCTACACTTACAACAATGTTAAAGTAGACAGTATGATTCCTCACAATAAGGAAGTACCAAAAGAGTTCCCAGATGAAACCTCTAAAGACATGGTGATGAGACGCTTTGGAAGGACATTAAAAATTGAAGAAAATAGGATGGGGGAATACAAACTAGACACATCACCATCATTAGCTAATATTCCCATGTCTCCAAGATCATATGGGAAATCCTCCCCATCTTTCACACCTACTGCATCAAAAGGAAAAAGACATTCATAAACCAACTGGTATGGTTAGGGCCTCTACTTCTCAAGAGGATGAAAAAGAAGCAGTCTTGGCTTGGCTATATAAAGAGGAAAAGAGAGAAAATGAAGTAAAACATGTTCAGATATCTCCTAAAAAGTATGGAAAAGGTTATGAACTTATCAAAAAAATGGGATACAAAGGGAAGGGACCTTTAGAAGATAAAGGAAAAGGACTCATTGAGCTTATACACATGGAATTTAGATACACCAAAGAAAAGACAAGGTTAGGTTTCAATAACAATTTAGAACACCCCACAACAAGAGATGGTCCAATATTTGGTAAAGGAATTGATGAAGAAGAGAAAGAAATAGAACTTGTACCTTAAACATATGAAAGATTACTACAAATTGGTACTGAGGAATAGAACTACCAAGGAGAAAGATATTTATCTACTTTTGGAGAACAACTAGAGCATCATGTTCCTTTGTTGTCACAAACTAATGTCCAATAAGTAGAGGAGGCGGAAGAAGAAGAAGACTCTGAAGAATTCCAAAAAACATAAGAATATCATGAAGGAATCCCTCAAGAACAAGAATACATAAACAAAAAAAAAGGAATCCAGTAGCTCAAACACTCATGAAGAATACTCTCTTATAAAACAACAAAAAAAAATACATCCTAATTGGGGGAAATAAGTAATATTTTCACATGTCCTAGATCTATCACACTTTGATCCACATAGGGTACATCAGATAACTATTGTTGAGTATTTAAACAGATATGATGAAAATATCATAGACTCACATGATTATGAATGAGATCACATGTTTGACGCTACTATGGAAATTGAGGTAGATGTAACTGATAAATTTGAACCTCTATTGGAAAGAGGAGAAAGTTATAACACTACCCATAACACCAATACTGTCACAAAATTGGATGAGATGGCGATGCCTAGGATTATTGATGAAGACACTAGCATCTTACGTAGTCTAGTATAACTTCAAAGGATACAAGATATGAGTTTCAGTATGATAAGAGAAGAAGGAGAAAGCTCATCTGATGAGTCACTAGAGTTAGGTCCACATAACAATAACAATGAACTTAATAATGATGATTCAACTCTTCATGATCTAAACACTATAGAAGCTAACTTAACAAAACATTTCTTTTTAGTCAATAGTTTTGACACTGACATGATGTTGTCCTTACAAGCCTCTAAATCATTATCCTTGGTAAACCCTGACCTTATTGATTGGACCTATTAGAGATTTTTCTTATAGGACCTTTGTTAAGCATAAATTCTTGAATCTATGATTCCCAAGACTTGATTCAAACAAGAAAAATCCTAATTGATGAGGATTTGATCCTCCTTCTTCTTTGAGCTCCACTGACTTAGGTGGGTGTACCTTTTACAATTTACTACTTCTTAGTAAATTTGACAATGGATCAAGGATTTACATTGATTTTCTCTTTCCGTTTACTGCAAAAATTGGTAACACATTCTACAAATGATAATAACCAATCTTTTGTAGAGCTTTACAAGCTAGACCATGAACTTGACAAGAGAAAATATGAGGGAAATAAGGATTCTCATCCTTCTTCTATTCGATTCCTAAACTCACGAAGACTGACCTAATGATTAAATCTTCAAGGAACCAAAAAATTACTTGTATTCTTCAATGCAAATGATAAGCATCTATGTTCTTAAACAAAAATATAAAAGGATTGTTTAGATTTAATGTTGATGATGATAACTACTAATCAAATCTAATCTAGTGCCTAGCCCAGGGAAAAGAGTTAAATGAAATGTATATTCATATAAAACTCTTAATGCAAACACACATGGAACTCAGATAAAATGCCTTACAAGCCATCTTCTCATTCCCATACCCATGTATTAAATTCTTATACTAATATTTATCCCTCTAAAACTACTTTTAAGAATTACTATCTCCTTGAAAGAAACTTAAAAAAAAATCCCAGAGTTATCTTATAGCCAGTGTATTTAAAATGTCTTACAGATTTAGTACACAAGAACTCAAACACAAATATATGAAGACATCACAGATATGAAGCATGATCTTCCATTGTATTTTATTAAGATATCTCTATTCAATACATTTAGTATAACAAAAAGATTTAAACTAGACAAAATTTATAAATATGCCTCGCAGTTGTGAATTCACCATCTTTAAAAATACATTACAAAATTCTATATATAATACACACTAGCCATCTTGGAATCTTGAAAGAAATAGGATGCAACAAGCTTCATATGGCTAGGTAAATAAAAAAGTGCTAAAAGACAAAAAGGTAGTTACAAATTCAGTCGGTGGAAGAAAAGGGCTTGAGTAGCTGATTTGCAATCATTTCAAATCTTTTGCAGTTGGCACCTTTGTTTGCAGATATTTAGGGTAGCCTCTAAAAGTTGTTATGAAACCTAGTGACCGCCAATATAGGATAAATTACACTAGTCTTGATGATGATTACCCTCACTGTGGTCATTGATCAGGTGCCAAGAGCCATTCACTCCTCATCTATCACATCAAGATCAATTTTTGTTGGCTTCTTCTTCTTAGGCTTGGTGTTGTTATCCTAAAGTGTGACCTCATCCTCTGATGGCCAACTAAAAATTTGAATATTATGTAATTGCTTCATCTATCTTTCCCATCTGGGGTCAGTAATAGCCTTTACATCTATAACAAACTTGACAAAGTCTGTTTCAGCTTTAAATGTTTCATCTATGTCTTTATTAAACCTATCCATATCTAAGACATTTTCCTCTGTCAGGAAATCCTCCTTCTTAGGCAGAAAGGTGTCAAAATCTCCTCTCATCTCATCAACAACCTTGATCTCATCATTTTCCTTTTTGATAGGAGGGATAAATCTACTAAAATTAGGACCAAACATGCTTAGCCTTGCACGGATTTGATTTGATTTTCCTTTGAAAAAGGACATAGATGTACCAATTTTCTCTATCATCTCCCCCACTTGATATAGTGATCTAGGAAGATCTATCCTATGGGGTTGCAATGCCTCTAACCTATCAAACAAGGATCCCCTACCTGACCACACAATGAACAATGAGTCCAAATTTTCTATTTGGTCTTTTACCTCTTTTTCTAGATCATGCAACTTAATGTATGCCTTGTGCACTATGTCCAACTTTTCCTTCATAATATTTATCCTATGCTACAAGATTCTTATTAATGTAGAGAGGGAAACCTCATTTCTATCCTTGTCTACTTGCTTTGTATCCTATGGATGATCCTCGATCCTATCTATCTGTAGAGATGAAACATATTTGGCTAGAGGAGGAAGAGATTTGGGGGCCTCTTCCAACTGCTTATTCAGGGCTTCTACCTATCCCTGCAATGCCTTGATCTGTATCAAGCACTTCTCTCTATCTTTTGCAACAACAATTGACTCATCAACAAGCCTTCCATATCTTGCTGATAATTGCTCTATTTTTGCCTCATTCAGGCGGTCAAAGTGAGTAAAAACTTTGGATATTTCCATATCAGAGGTGTTATGGACATTCCAAATGATCTTCTCCCCATCCATATTTTCCTCTACATTAACTGAGGATGGCTTTTGTGTTCTTGGAGACAAGGACCACATAGCTAGAGTTTGCAATCTTGGATCATATCCACAACCTCTTATCATTTATCCTATTTGAGTCTCAGAAGACAAGTTAGCCTCTGGTTTCTTCCTAATCTGATGAATGATAAATGTAGAGGCTAAATCCCATCTAGGCACAAGAAACATTCCACTAGACATTACCAATTTCCTAGCATCCTTTGGTGTGATGGTTTTAGATTCAAGGTCATAGGCTTTCAAATCTTGCAAGGCTTCATCCCCAAAGGTACCACCTTCTATTATCTGCAACTGAGATGCAACCTCTTATTGCTTCCTCCAAATAAGAAAGTTCTTGAACTCATCAGTTTTAATAAATGCATCATCATTCAAAAACTATTCCTGATAGAGCTCTCTTTCATCCTTGTATAATTGGAGCAGAAATTCCACCTCTTCTTGGATCTATCTCTACATTTTATTTACCTCTCTAATAGTTTTCTTATTTGGTGATGGTACTTCCTATCATTAGTGACCAGGGCAGTTACTCTATCTTTCTTCTTTCCATGTGTTCTTGACTAAGAAGGCTCTCCCTATTCTATTATTTGTACTTTCCTTGGAGGCTCACTTGTTGCCTTAGTATCATGAGCTTCTGAGCTATGTTCAAAACTAGGAGGCTCATCTAACTGAGGCATACTATAAATCCTATACCCTTCCTCACTATCTTCATCATATTCTAAGGATGAGTTCTTTTCAAGGCCCCTTTGCTTCTCTTCTATCTGATTCTCCAACTGATTAAATACAAAGTGTCATACATTTTGATCATCTTTTTAATTCTGGTTATTTAAGGAATCCTTGGGAAGAAACCTCCAAAAGGAATCCCTACCTTTTTCATCTCCTTCTCCAAATGTATCAGGTCCAAGTATTTTGCAGCTTCCTTTTTTGCCTCTTCATCCTCTAGGACATTTTTGATAACATCCTCCTCATCACACCCTTCATGTTCCTTGATGATAGTGACACTTGGGATTAGAAATTTCTTTGCATTTTTTATAAATCCTCTAGGATCCACATACCTATATATGGCCATGCTCATCTTGAATTTCCACAACCACTTGTTTATTGCCTACATGGCCTTCTTCCTAATAGTAAAATCAACAACGCTGAATTGGCTTGGTGTAAATGTACCTTTTCTATGGGGGCCAAGTGATATTTTTCTATCCACATGAGTTTCCAAATAAGATCCATTAAGGCAATCCTTGGATAAACATACTTTGGAAGTACATGTGGAGGTTGAGAACATCCATATACCCTGATTAGTGTGTAGGTCTTTTCCAAATAGAAATCTCCCAATTGTGATCTTCTGGCCACTTATCAACATACTCACAAGGCCTTAGAAGCCTTAGCACTTTGATTGTTAACCTGGCTATGTTTATACCTAGCATAGTTAGAATTGGATGTATAATCCAATTCTCAAAACCATAGAACTCATTCTCATTAGATGTGTAGTTCCAGACCCTAATCCAAAACTACACAAATTTTTCCTGACCTTGGAAGTGTGTCCTTGGTCTCAAATTATGTGTATCCATGCTCTATATATTGTGGAACTGAATCAAATGCATTAGAATTGAATAATGCATGAATTTTGGGTTATTCTTCTTCTGGATATGTATCGAGCCTTCATGTATCCTATCAATAATATACTGAATATAGTAAAAATAAGTATTTACATGAGAGTTCTAGATGTCCAAGATTATCATAAGTAAATCTACAAGCATTTTCTAAATATGCCCATAAATTCCCAACACTCTACACAACCCATAAGCTAATTAATTCATGTAAAATATTAGATCCTTGATCTCATACGGTGCACTTGTTGAGTATATTTCTATTTTTTCTAATTCTTGCTAAATATTTTGGTTCCTAATATCATTTATGCCTAAAATGTCAAAGTCTATTCCAATGTACCATAAAATATTTCTGCAAGTGTCTGATTTTCAATCATTAAGGTGCAAAAAATAGTTGAAAAACCTTAAACCCTAGGTCATTTATGTCTTTACCGTGCAAAAACCCTAGACCTTCATGACCTTATTCTAATTTGAAGGTACTTTTATCGAGTAACTTAAGATGTTTTAAGTGACATGCCTTTTCATTTGTTGCCTTCATCTCCTATTCTCATGATTGAGATTGAATATTCTTTATGGTCTAGAGACTTGGCACAATATTTTATCTCTTAATCTTGAGAATAATGTAATATTCTCTTATACATTCAGAGATTAAGCGTAGGTGGTTGATCTTGATCTCATCGTGCAGTTGTTGTGTGATCGCTAGATAAATGTGAAGTTGGCTCAAGGATCTAGAGACTTCATGACAACCATGGATGCAATTTTAATTGTGTGGATAGCACTAGATCTCATGACTTAACTCAAGTTACAAGAAATATTCAGTGATTTAGAGATAGCTTAGTCACTAAATCTCGTAATCCAAGCTGATGTCAAGACAAAATTTACTTTGTGCTTTATCACGTGATCTCCAAATGAAATCAGAGTTAACTGATTTATTCAAAGATTCAGTGAGGATTTTTGATATTTTTCTAGATGAGTGCCTAGCGCATGATCTCCAAATAATATCCAAGGTCAAGATTTTCTTTAGTTATTTAGCGAGGGTCGTAGATCTTATTTTATCCTTGGCTTGATCGTGTGGTCCACACAGGCTCTCTAAATAAACCACATTGTTAGTAAATCTTTTAGAGACTTGGAGATAAAGAAGTTGTGTAATCTCCAAATAAACCTATGGCTAAGACCAGGTCAAGTAAAGTTTATTATGAGATTCAAAGATAACTTGGTGGTGTGATCTCAGATTGAAAGTGTGGTTAAGAAGATAGTCTTTAGATTCAGTGCAGGTCGTTGGATCAAAGCAGAATAAAGGGTTGTTGTGTAATCTTGGGAATAATTGGTAAAGTACAATAACATTCAGAGACTTAGCACCGATTGTTGATCAAGGAAATATTTGAGGGATAGCACATGAAATCTAGATTAAACCTGAGTTAGAAAAAATATTCAGTGACATGGCAATTTATTCAGTTGTTAAATCTCTACATGAACCATGGTCAATTATGATTAATTCAAAGCCAAGTTAGGTTTTTCATGAATGAATCTATACCGTTGATGAATATAGAGATGTGTGCCTAGTGCTAAATCACTAGAAAAAGTCAAGAAGTCATGAATTATTCATAGATCAAGAGGTAATGAGCTAAGATGCAGATACATATTTAAGTAACCAAGAAAATCTATGGTGTTTGTGAAGTCTCTAAGTAAACCTAGGGTTTAGAAGATCTTTCAAAAATTTAGAGATAGCCTTTATCTATGAAGCTCTAGACTTAACCAGAGTTAGTCCAAATATTGGGAGATTGTGAGATAGCCTTTAGTTGTGTAATCTCACAATAGACAATAGTTAGAGCCAAATATTATGAGATTTAGCATGAGGCATGGATTGAGAGTAAGATCAAAGGTTTTCACATAATATCTAGATAAAATGAGCAAGTAAAAAATAATTTAGAGATTCAATGCAAGGCGTAGATCAAAATCTCATCATGTGGCTATAGCGCGATCTCTGAATAAACTCATGGTTAAGAAAATCATTCAGCGACGTTGAGATAAAGCAGTCATGTGATCTCCAAATGACTTAAGGTCAAGACAAATTTAAAAGATGAGTTGATAAGAAAAGATATGGACTGTTAACATGATTTAAATCTTGCGGTGTGCACGTGATCTCTGAATAGATCTAGGTTTAGTCAAAATACTTAGTGATTTAGAGACTTAGTTATCTCTGAATCTCTAGATAAACTCAAAGTCAGAATAAGATTATCTTTGTGCCTTATCACTAGAGCTTAGAATAAAACTAAGGTTAAGATAAAGCTTAGAGACTTAGCCATAATCATCAATCTCATATCAGATGAACAACCAATGCTAGATCTCTATATGATACTTGAGTTAAGAGTTTTATTCAGTGACTTAGTAGTTTCCTTTAGCTATGAATCTCCATATTTGATCATAGTCAAAGAAAATCCTAGTAAAGTTTATTATGAGATTCATAGATAAGAAGAAAGGCTTCAATCAGTGTTAAGAAGTAAACCAAATGTGAGGTAAAGTTAAAATGAGTGGCTAGCGCTGAATATCATAATAGAATCAGAGTTAAGAAAACCATCTAGCGACCTAGTGAGAACTGTAGATCGAGATCTTATCGTGTTCCTGGTGCTAGATCTCGTAATGTAACCCAGGTCAGAGAAAACTCTTAGCAACTTGAAGATGAAGTAGTCACATGATCTCCAGATAGACTATGGTCTAAGTATGGTAAGATCATAAGTATTCTATCTCGTGCCATTTCAAGGAAAGAAATATAAAATATAGGGTTATTAAAGATGAAAGATTCTAACAAAGTATAATTAATCCATTAAGCTATGAAAAGGAAAGAAAAGCAGTCCAATAAGATTGCGTATCGAGCCTTTATACATAAAATAAGATTTTAAAATTGAAAAAGCACTCATGACTTTTCTAATTGGGATTTTCAAATTTGATTACCTTTCACCTTAAAGCAGCACGGCTAGGAGAGAATTGATGTTAAGACACACAAAGTTATTGGAAAAGTGATTGAGAAATGGTTTCCAAGTTCTTGACTAGACTAGTGCATTGAATTTTCAATGATAAATAGACACAACATTTGTACATTCTGATTACCAAAGTTTTCAGAGAACAGAGAAAATAAATTGCATAAGTTTCAAAGAAATTGTGAGAAGAAACTTTTGTTTGAGATAAGAATTGTCAAGAAAACCAGTAAAGTTGAGTCAAGAAGGACCAAGCGGGGTTTAATACACTGGAGGAATCAAGGATGTAGAGGAAGAACAAAAAGGAAAAAGGAATTACTTAGAATAATTCGTGGCTCTTCTTCCTGAAACCAATCAAAATAAAAAGGTAGATGATGAATCCTTCACTAATTTAATGCCAAATTTTAGGGATCCCAACACTCTTGGGTGCTTTGGTTTTCATTTATATAATTATTTATACAACAATAAAGATAGAAAAATCCCAATATCAAACCTTTGGACATTATGTTTATCTTAGCTAATTATCCTAGATTTCTTCGTGGATGTTGACTTGTTAATAGAGCTAGCTAGGAAATATGAACCTACATCCAAAAATATCAAAAAAGGTGATGAAACAACCTTAGTTACCTTGGATAGGGAATCCTTCATGGAAGACTTTGGAATTTACCATGCCTCTGCCACAAAGATTGACTGGAAAAAATTGCAAACCAAGTATACCAGAGAGGTTAACATAGTTAGCTAGTTGGTCCAAACTCACATGCCTAGGTTGAATAGGAATTATGTGGCCCCAATGCCTTCTTCTAATAGTACAACGTATGAGTTTAAAGAATTGTTTTTTTACATGAAGTATATAGCCTATGGGTTGTGTAGGGTACTAGGCATTGATGGACAGATTGAGAAGCTGGCTGCAGATCTACTGATGATCATCCTAGATATTAAAAACTTCCACTCCAACACTAGGTTTGACTACATCCAGTATCTCATTGACATAATGCATAAGGGCCTGATCAATATTTAGAAGAAAAGAAATCCCAAGTTCATGCATTATTCTCTCTTAATGCATCTAATTTTGTACTTCAATATAGACAACATGAATAAAAATTTGTTGAGACCTAGGAGTCTTTTCCAAGGATAGCCAAACCCCGTACAGTTATGGATTAGGGTTTGCAACTACACTTTAAATGATAATGAATTTTGCATTTTTGAGAACTAGATTGTACATCCACTTCTAGAATTGATGGTCCTAATGTAGCTAGATTGACAGTTAGGGTGCTTCAACTTCTAAGACCTTATCAATATGTTGACAAATGGCTAGGAGATCATAATTGGGGTGACTTCTATTGTGAAAAGACTTATAATTTGATCAGGGTTTATGGATGTTCATAGCCTCCACATATACTTCTGAATTATGTGCCTCCAAGAGTTGCCTTGATGGAATTTATTTGGCAGCTAATGTGGACAGACAAGGAGCATTTTCCTCCCTATAGAAAAGGTACCTTCACACCCAGACTATTCAAAGTTGTGGACTTTACTACTGGGAAAAGGTCTATGGAAGCAGTGAATAAATAGTTAGGGAAATACAGAATGAGCATGGCCTTGTATAGGTATGTAGACCCTGAGGGTTTTATCAAGAGTGCTAAGAAGCTGCTAACCCCGAGCATCACTTCCATTAAATAGAATGAATATTGTTTTGAAGAAGACCTTATTAGAAACATCTTGGATGATGATGAGGTAGCGAGTAGAGATGCAAAATACCAAGATTTAATATACTTGGAATAGGATATGAAGAAAAAGGGATTCATTTTGGAGGCTTCTTCCTAGGATTTCTCCATATTCAAAGACTCACAAAGATTATTGAGTCATATCATACTTTTTATAATCAAATCAAGGGACGGATTGATGAAAACGAGAGAGGCCCTAAGAAATATTCATCCTTTGAGTATGAAGAGAATAGTGAGGGAGGATATACACTATACAACCCTCCTCACATGAACCAACCACCTACAATAGAACAAAGAATAGAAGTTGATCTTATAGAGGTTCTTAATACTGAGGTGATAGATGAGCCCCCATAGAAGAAACATAGAGTAGAACAAGGGGAACACTCTAAAGCAGAGACATAGGGAAAGAAAAAAGGACAAAGTGAGTGCCTCAATCATTAGTGATAGGAAATAATATTATCAACTAAGGAAGAAGATCAGAGAAGGAAAGAACAAAGAAAAAGATGACCAAGAAGAAGTGGATTTGCCTCTCTAATTATGTCAAGATGAAAGAGAACTCCATCAATAAGAGTTCCTAAGTGATGATGCATTGATCAAGATAGATGAATTCAAGAACTTCTTCATATGGAGAAAGAAAAAGGAACTAGGATCATAGTTGCAATTGATAGAAGGTGACATTATGCAAAGTGAAGATTTGCAAGCCCTACAAGCCTATGATCCTGAGACAAAGACAATAATACCTAATGAGGCTAGGAAATTGGTCAATTCGAGTGGAATGCTGCTAGTTCCTAGATGGGATTCAGCCTCTGCTTTTATAATTGACCAAATAAGGAAATAGGTAGATGCCAACTTGTCTTCTGAGACTCAAATTGGAGAAGTGATCGGGGGATGTGGATATGATCCAAGTTCCTAGACTTTAGCCATGTGGTCTCTAGCACCAAGAATACAAAAGCCTTCCTTGGTTAGTGTTGAAGAAAATTTGGATGGGGTTAAACTTATCTGGACTATCCAGAATACTGTTGAACTTGAAATATCCTAGGCAGTAACCCACTTTTCCCATCTTAATCAAGAAAAATCAGAGAAACTGTCTGCTAGATATGCAAAAATCTTTGATGAGTCAGTTGGTGTGATTAAGGACAGAGAAATATACTTGATAAAAATCAAGTCATTACAAGGGAAAGAGAAAGTATTAAAAAATAAATTAGAAGAGGCTCCCAAATCTCTCCCCACTCCATCCAAGGAAATTATATCTATTCAGACAAAAACTATTGAAGATTTCCCACAAGGAACAGAGCAGATAGACCAAGAAAAGAATGATGTAGCTCTAGCTGCATTGCTAAATATCTTGCAAAAAAAGGTAGATTTCTTGAAAGGAAAGGTGGACCTAGTACATAAGGGCTATATTAGACTACCTGACTTAGAAATAGAGGTGAAGGGCCACATAGAAATTTTGGACCCATATTTTGGTACATGGTCAAGCACGGGATCACTGTTTGAAAGATTAGAGGAACTATAGTCACACATGAAAGATCTCATAGAGATATTTTTCCAAGTGGGGGAAATTATTGAGAAGATTGGAACTTCATTATCTTTCTTTAAGGGAAAAGACAATCAGACTCAAGCAAGGGTCAGTATGTTTGGCCTTGATTTTAATAGGTTTATTCCTCCAATCAAAAGAGAATATGATCAGATAAAATCTGTTGAGGAATGGAGGAAAGAATTTGACACTCTATTTCCTAAGAAAAAGGCATTCTTGATAGAAGATGGTGTCCTAGACATGGATAGATTCAATAAAGCCTTGTATGAAGCCCTGAAAGAAGAGACATACTTTGTAAAGTTTGTTACAGATGTCAAGGCTATCACTGATGCTAGGTGGGAAAGGAAGGTAAAGTAGTTATAGAGCCTACAAGGTTTCAATTGGCCTTTAGAGGATGAAGTTAAACTTTGTGACACTATCACAAAGCCAAAGAAGAAGAAACCTGAAACAATTGAACTGGACTTGATAGATGAAGAGTAAAGTGGCACCTGACACCTGATCAATGAGCACAAGCAGGGTTATCATCATCAAGACTAGTGTAAGTTAGCCTATATTAGAAGTCACTAGCTCTCATAAAAACATCAAGAGGTTACCCATAATATCTTCAGATAAAGGTGTCAACTGCCAAGGATTTGGAATCATTTCAAATAAACTACTCAAGTGTTTGCTTCCACCAACTGAAAGTGTAACTGCATTTTTCCTTTTAGTACTTTTAGGTTTTGCCTAGCCATCCAAAGCTTGTTGTATCCTTTCTCTTTAAGGATTACAATACGGCTAGTGTTTACTATGTATAGCAAGTTGTAACATATTGTAAATGATGGTGAATTTGTTAGTAATAACTGAGAGAGGGGGGGGGTGAATCAGTGGCCTCAAAAATTAATCCTTAAATAAACCCTTAAAACTTAGTACCACAAATTTATACCTCTAGTTATCTTTATTCTTGTAAGATGAATGCCTCCAAATACTTATATCAATTTTCTACTTGTCAGAATGCTTTGTAAAACCTTCTACTATATGTTTACCAATAAGAAGTCTTTCTATTTACCGAAACACAGTAAATAACTAATGTATACCGATCAATCTAGAGTAACTTATATGAAATGAAAGACAATAAAGCAATGAATCATAAACACATAACACATGGATTTTAATGTGGAAACCTTGTTAAGGGAAAAACCACAAAGACCGGTACCCCAAATTTTCACTCTTCTAAAGTGAGCTCAGTGAAGAGCCAACCTTGTTAAAGGTTACAAATACACTGTTAGGTGTGACCTTGTTAGAGGATTTAGATAAAGAGTTTGTCACTTAGTATCTGGCATCTAATGCTACCATAATTGATCAAACACTCACTTGGCATGTGAATAGGTATCGGGCATATCCAATGCTAATTTGCATGATCAAACTTTTTGATACTCCTTTGGATGTATCTCAATTAGAAAAGACCTTTAATTCCTGCTCGGTTAAGAGACTTGATTCTTCAATGGTTAAACTGAAATACTAAAGTGATTTATTCACACACACAACTTGAATTGTAGATTTTCAGATCTATTGTAAGTGCATTACCTCTTTGATCAATATAATCAATTCAATACCTTTGCTCTACAATGTTCTGCTCTATGATGTTGTATCACTGTTCGTTAGTGTCTACAGAATTTATCTTTCCTCAGCTTGTTGATTAGGTATGAATGAAGACTTTCTTCTCCTTCATAATCTCTTCAACATCTATTCTCTTTTCACTCCCCTTATTCTTATTGAATAAGCTTTTCTCTTAAATAGAAATTATTTCACCGTTTCTTGGCTTTCTTGATCTTGGCATGTTCCACAATTATTTCCACTTAGATTCAAAGAAAAACTCTAGTTTTATCTCGTAGAGATATTCTTGCCAACTGGAAAAATCAGCTTTAAATCTTTTACTTATCTTTGTCTTTATCAATTAAAACAATGATAACTACCAGTTAAGTCTATTTTTAGCTCTTGAAAGCTAAGCATTTTGTCATTTTTGAACTCTCTGTTCTATCGATCAACACTTTAATTAGTCATCTCTTCTAACTGACTATTTCATCGGTGTGACTTCAGTTGTGTTCAGGATCTCCATCCTTTGGGCAACACTGTAATTATGTCTGTCAGGTTACACTATGCTTTTCTCATTGGGTAACACTATGACTTTTCTCGTTGGTAATGTTGTGCTTTTGCTCATCTGAAAACACTATGAATTTTCTCTTTTGGTTCACTCTAGCCATCGGTGTGCACTCCATCAGTGCATATAGTCACTATGTGAATACTCATCTTTTATGCATTACTGATAGCATAACCTTTGATTCATTTGTTCCTTGAAGTCTTTAGTAGTATATACATGACCATATAGATTATATCAAGTTGACATCAATGACAATACAATACATTAACTGATTTAATGTCTTGCAAGATCATCAACTTAACATCTTCAAATATTCAATCAATTACATGTCATCAATCTCTCCCTTTGGCATTGATGGCAACATACTACATTATCATACTATACTATCACTAATATAATATGAAAAACATAGTTTCACCAAGCTTTTGTAATGTAACTATTACAAATGTCTGGCTTTCGGTAAGCTCAAATAGATTAGATTTATTACATGCAGAGTGCTTGTCTTTAATCTTTAATCCCTTCTTTGGATAGATGTATCATCTAATTTCTCTATTTTGATATGTGCTCTATCTTGATTGTTCCTCTTCTTGATAATCTCTTTTTCCTTTGACAACATTCATCCTCTTTTTCTGAACTCTCTCCCTTTGTTTCTTCTCTCCCTTAGATGGATATTTCATGTGTAAGCAATTTCTCTCCCTTAGAATATTGATTATCTCTCCCTGTGTTTGTATGATAATGAGATATTTCTCTCCCTTTGACAACAATTCCAAACATAAATACTTATCCTTTATTTATCATGTTCCATTGCTTTTCATAATATATTCCTTAAATTTCCCTATCCATTAGCAATATAACAACTCTTGTGCTCAGTGTAGATAAATACCTTGTTGTGTATATATGTGTCTTTAAAGTCCATCTCTTTGCTTGCATCAACATGAACTATATTCAGATAATATGCAGGTTGATGCAGCCTTCTATTCATCTTAATGACCAGTAGACAAGGGTCTGACCCCTAGTCTCTTTCTCAAATACTCAAATGCATCCTTGGGCAGGGGCTTGGTGAAGATATTAGCTAATTGTTCCTTTGATTTCACATACTCAAGTATCACCTCCTTTGCTTGAAATTGTTCTCTCCAATAATGATACTTGATGGCAATATGCTTTGTTTTAGCATGCATGACTGGATTCTTGGATATGTTAATTGCACTAGTATTATCACAATAGATAATTATTGGTTCAAGAATTTTCATGTGCATAACTTCCAGTAACTGTTGGATCCATGCAATATTTGAGCAGTTTGCAGTAGAAGAAACATACTCTTCTTCTGCAGTAGACTAAGAGATGCATCCTTGCTTCTTGCTAATCCATGTGACAATTCTATGGCCCATAAATAATTCTCCTCCAGTTGTGCTCTTACGGTCATCAATGTTTCCAGCCTAATCAACATCGGTAAAGACCTTAAGTTCAAATTTTCCTTCTCTTCTATACCATAAGCCATATTCCTTATTATTCTTCAGATATATTATGATTCTTTTCACAGTAGTCATATGTGATTCCCTAGGATTAGTAGAAAATCTTACAACTATTCCTACTGCATGTGCAATATCTGGTCTTGTATGTACAACATACACGAGTTTTCCAATCATTGATCTATAAAAAGTTTGATTTACCTCTGTTGACTTGTCCTCCTTTGTCAGCTTAAATCTAGTTTTCATCAGTTTTCTAACTGGCTTGGAATCTTCCATCTTGAATATTTTTAGCACTTCCTTGATGTACTTGGATTGTGTAATGAAAATGCCTTCATCTTGTTGCATGATCTACAGACCAAGAAAGAACTTGATCTCTTAAAACATAGACATCTCAAATTATTTTCTCATTTCATTTTCAAATTATTTTCATAGCATATCATTGCCTCTGAATATAATGTCATCAACAAATATTTCAGCAATCAAAATGTTAGCAGTGGTATCTTCCTTCAAATAAATATTACTGTTTTCACTAGTCCTTACAAATCCAATACTTATGAGATAGGAATTAATTCTTTCATATGAGGCTCTTGGTGCTTGTTTCAATCCATACAAGGCTTTGTGTAGTCTACATACCATGTTTCTCTTGTTTGGATCAACAAACCCTTCTGGTTGTTCAATGTATACCTCTTCCTCAAGTATTCCATTTTCGAATGCAGACTTGACATCCATCTAGTATACCTTGAATCCTTTATATGTAGCATAAGAAAGTAATATTATCACTCCTTCTAGCCTAGAAATGGGTGCAAAGGTTTATCAATATTCAATCCCTTCCTCTTGTGCATACCCCTTGCATACTAGTCTTGCTATGTTTATGGTGACTTCTCCATTCTCATTCATCTTATTCTTGAATATCCATTTTGTATTGATGAAATTCTTGTCATCTGGTCTTGGTACAAGTGTCCATGTCTTGTTTTTATCAATCTGATAAATTTATTAAATCATAGCACTAATCTATTCTTCATTATCAAGTGCAGCATTGACAAATTTTGGCTCAAAATCACAAATCAGACATCTTGTGTTTAGAGACTTACTTATGGTTCTCATACCAGCCTTCTTGTATCCTATGATCTGGTTCTGTGGATGGTTCCTTTTGACATATCTGGTAAGTACAGGTTCAATTCTCTATCTATCATCTTGATCATCATTTTGTCCTTCATTCTGATCTTTATCGCTTGGCATATCATTTTGAGCAATATCCTGATTGTCAGTATTTGTAGCCTGATGCTTGGGTGCAATAGTATGTTTCTTGAGAGCTCTACATATTTTTTTGGGTAGAGTGTCAGGTTCTTCATTATAAGTAAACCTATTGTAGTCCTCTGGTTCTTTTGTGCTTTCCTTTTCATTCTTCTCTACAAATTCATCTATCTTTACATTTGCACTTTCAACAATTCTATTAGAGGCTTTATTTAGACATTTATAAGCCTTTCTCTTGGTGGAATACCCTATAAAGATCCCTTCATCACTTTTGCAGTTAATTTTTCCATTCCTATCATCTTTTAAGATATAAAATTGACTACTAAAGATCTTGAAGTAACTTACATTGGGTGTGTGACCACACCAAAGCTCATAGCGTGTCTTCTTGGTGTTTTTCTTCAATTGTACTCTATTCAATGTGTAAAAAATAGTACTAATAGCTTCCCTCTAGAATATTTTGGTGATGCCTTTCTCTATCATTAGTGTCCTTGCACAATCAACAACTAACATGTTCCTTCTTTCAACAATTCCATTTTTCTGTGGTTCTGGGTGCAGAGACCTATCTTTTTATTCCACTCTCATTGCAAAAGTTAGTGAATTCATCTAAAACAAATTTTCCTCCTCTATCTGATCTTAAGAATTTTAGTTCCTTACCACTTTGTTTTTTTACCATTTAAACATCTTAAATGCTTCTGATTTCTCTTTTAAAACATGACTGTCATCATTCTAGAAAAATCATCAACAAAGAGAATAAAATACCTATCTCCATAGTTGGTATTTGTCCTCATGGGTCCACATAGATCAGTATGGACTAATTCTAGAATTGCATCAGATGTATCATTTTTTCTTTTGAAACTAGACTTTGTCATCTTACCTTTTTGACAATTTTCGCACATAATATTTTCGGGCTTAGTCATCATCGGTAAGCCTCTGACATTTCTATTTTTTCTTATCTTTATCATGTTTTCAATTTCATATGATACAATATTTTGTGCCACAACCATATATCTTTGTTTCTAGCCATCAAACAAGTGGAGTTAGTATCATTCAGATAGAATAAGTTACCCTTTTTCTGCTCACTGATACCAATCAACTTTCCTAATTCATTGAAGATCTTTTCCTTCTTATTTTCAAATGCTAATATGTGACCTGAATTGTTCAACTGAGAAACACTTAACAAATTATAATTCAGTCCTCTAACCTAGTAAGTATTTTCACATTTAATCAGGTTATTCAACATTATGGTTCTTTTACCTTCAACTGGACAAGGTATATCATTACCCATTCTTATTGAACCACCATTATAATACTCAAAAGTATTAAAATTTTCTTTGTTACTGGTCATGTGGTGAGTGTAGCCACTATCTATGATCCAAACATCATTTTTACTAACTTTAGCTATGAGTGCAGTTTCTACATACCTATTTTCATCTTCATCTGAATCATCTTTCATGGCTACAAATACCATCTCAATGTCTTCTTTGTATTCAGTGTTAGTATCATCATTTTTGCATGTATCCAGGTAACTGGCCTTCTTTACTTCGTCCTTGTAGTCTTGGGTATCTCTTCTTTCTGATTTTCAGTTGCTTCTGTAATCACCTCTGTCAAACTTCTTTTCAAATGATTTGTCATTACTTTTGTCATCTTTTCTTCTATTAGGACATCTTGTAGTAAAGTGTCCAATCTCTTTACAATTAAAACAAACAAGTGGTAATTTACCTTTGTATTTACCTTTGCCTCTATGCATTCTTCTAGCCACAAGAGCTTCAATTTCATCGAAGATCTTATTCTTCACTTTCACTTCACTATCTTTTCTCATAGTGTGTTTATGACTTGATTTACTTATTCTCAAAGAAGATTTGAATACAACATCTATGTTTGGTAAGAAACTATTATCAAAGTTGTTCATCTCAAATGAAATCAGTCTTCCAATCAAAATATCTAGAGTAACATTGTTATTTTCTACTGCTCTCATTTCTTGTACGGCAGATACTCTAATAGAATAAGTAGGCAGTAAGGTTCTTAGAATTTTACTTACCACTGTATCTTCTTCTAGTACACCTCCAACTCCTCGGATAGCGTTGACTACCTCTTTGATTCTTGTACTGTACTAAGTAATGTTTTCTCCTTGTTTCATTCTGAGATCATCAAACCTCCCACTTAGGCTTTCAACCTTTGCTCTTATTACATTGGCATCTCCTCCATGTACCAGCTATAACTTATCCCATATTTGCTTTGCAGAGGTGCAAGTTTTGACATCTTCAAACTCAGCATCAGAGAGTGATGATGTAAGTTCTATCATCATGTATTTATGTTCATGCTTGGCTCTTAATTGCTCAAGAGTATGAGGTCCTATAGGCAGAACATATTTAGTATCTGAGTATTGAACAATATTATTTCCAATAACTGATAGGTGGAGTCTTATTCAGTTTTTCCATGATGCAAAGTTGTCTTTATTCAAATTGGGCACATCTCTTCTTTTCATCTTGTGATATTTTTCTTTAGTTGTTAAACTCCCTTTCTAATCACACAAGATCTTATACCAATTGTTAGTAATAACTGAGAGGGGGGAGGGGGGGTGAATTAGTGGCCTCAAAAATTAATCCTTAAATTAACCCTTAAAACTTAGTACCACAAGTTTATACCTCTAGTTATCTTTAGTCTTGTAAGATGAATGCCTCCAAATACTTATATCAATTTTCTACTTATTGGAATGCTTTGTAAACCTTCTACTGTATGTTTACCAATAAATAGTCTTTCTATTTACTGAAACACGGTAAATAAATAGTGTATACCGATCAATCCAGAGCAACTTATGTGAAATAAAAAATAATAAAGAAATGACTCATAAACACATAACACATGGATTTTAACATGGAAACCCTATTAAGGAAAAATCCACTGGGACTGGTACCCCAAATTTTCACTCTTCTAAAGTGAGCTCGGTGAAGAGCCAACCCTGTTAAAGGTTACAAACACACTGTTAGGTGTGACCTTGTTAGAGGATTTAGATAAATAGTTTGTCACTTAGTATCTAGCATCTAATGCTACCATCCTTGATCAAACACTCACTTGTCCTATCAATAGGTATCGGGTATATTCAATGCTACTTTGCATGATCAAACCTTTTGATACTCCTTGGGATGTATCTCAATTAGAAAATTCTTTTAAGTGTTGCTTGGTTAAGAGACTTGATGCTTCAATGTTTAAACTACAATAGTAAAGTGATCTGGTCAAACATACAACTTGAATTGTAGATTTTTAGATCTATTGTAAGTGCATTACCTCTCTGATCAATATAATCAATTCAATACCTTTGCTCCACACTGTTCTTCTCTGTGATTTTGTATCATTGTTCGTCGGTGTATGCAGAATTTAGCTCTTTCCTCAGCTTGTTGATCAGGTCTAAATGAATATTTTCTTCTCCTTCAGAATCTCTTCAGCAACTATTCTCTTGTCACTCCCCTTATTCATATTGAATAAGCTTGTCTCTTAAATAGACATGATTTCACCATTTCTTGGCTTTCTTGATCTTGGTGTGTTCCACAATTATTGCCACTTATATTTAAAGAAAAACTCTGTTTTAATCTCATAGAGATCTTCTTGCCAACTCAACAAATCAGATTTAAATCCTTTACTTATCTTTGGCTTTATCTTGTCGATTAAAATAATGATAACTACCAGTTAAGTCTATTTTTAGCTCTTGATAGCTAAGCATTTTGTCATTTTTGAACTCTTTATTTTATCGGTCAACACTTTAGTTAGTCATCGGTGATAACTAATTGTTCCATTGGTGTGAGTTCAGTTGTCTTCAGGATCTCTGTCTGTCAGGCAACACTGTAATTCTGTCTGTCAGGTTACACTATACTTTGCTCATTGGGTAACAATGTGACTTTGCTCATCGGTAATGTTGTGCTTTTATTTGTCGGGTAACACTATGAATTTTATCTTTTGGTTCACTCTAACTTTTGGTGTGCACTCCATCGGTGTATATAGTCACTATGTGAATACTCATTTTTAATGCATTAATGATAGCATAGCCTTTGATTTATTGGTTCCTTGAATTCTTTAGCAATATATACATGACCATACAGATTATATCAAGTTGACATCAATGACAATACAATACATTAACTGATTTAATGTCTTGCATGATCATCAACTTAACATCTTCAAACATTCAATCAGTTACATGTCATCATAATTTACAACTGTGAGGCATATTTATGAATTTTATGTAAGTTTCAAGCCTTTTTGTCATTTTTAATGTACCGAAGCAGAGATATTTTAATAAAATACAAATGGAATTTCCTGTTTCACATCAATGATGTCTTCTTGTATTTATGTTTATGTTCTTGTATGTTTAATCTGTAAGGCATTTTAAATATACTAGTTACAAGGTAACTGTGAGATTATTTATGAGTTTCTTTCAAGGAGGGAGTGAACCTTATAAATAGTTTCAGAGGGCTAGCTATTAGTGTGGGAATTTGATACATGGGTGTGGAATTGAGAATGTGGGTTGTAAGGCATCTCATCTGAGTTTCATGTGTGTTTCTGTTAATAGATTTATGTAGATGTATGTTTCAATTGACTCTTTTCTCTCAATTAGGAACTGGTCTAGATTTTGATTAGTAGTTATCATCATCAAATTTTAAATATAAATAATATTTTATATTTTTTTATTAAGAGCATATATATCTATCAACTGTGTTTAAGAATACAATTCATTTTGTTGATTCCTTGGAGAGAATCATTAGGTCAGCCTGCCTGAGTCTAGAACTTGAATAGAAGAAGGATCAAAATCCTTATTTCACTATTATTTTCCCTTGTCAATTGATTAAGTAAAATCCTTAATTCACTATTATTTCACTACTATTTAACTACTATTATTATGGTCTAGCTTGTTAAGCTCTGCAATGGATTTCTGTAGATGTATGTTTCAATTGACTCTTTTCTCTCAATTAGGCACTGGTCTAGATTTTGATTAGTAGTTATCATCATCAAATTTTAAATATAAATAATATTTTATATTTTTTTATTAAGAACATACATATTTATCAACTGTGTTTAAGAATACAATTCATTTTGTTGATTCCTTGGAGAGAATCATTAGGTCAGCCTACCTGAGTCTAGAACTTGAATAGAAGAAGGATCAAAATCCTTATTTCACTATTATTTTCCCTTGTCAAGTTCATGGTCTAGCTTGTTAATCTCTGCATTAGATTGGTCATATTCATTTGTAAAATGTTTTTTCAGTTGTTGCAGTAAAAGACAAGAGAAAATCAGTGTAAACCATTGATCCATTGATAAGTTTACTGAGAAGCAGTAACTTGTAGAAGGTACACCCACCTGAGTCTGTGGAGCTCAAAGAAGGAGGATAAATCCTCATCAATTAGACTTTTACTTGTATGAATAAAAAGTTGGGAATCTAAGAGTCAAGAATAATTGCTATATTGAGATTCTAAAAGAAAAATCTGTAACAAAATGACGACTCTTCTAGGGAGGGTTGAAGTAAACCATGTTTATTCTATCCTAGATTTTCTGGTGCAACATCTTTTCAAATAATTTTGATCTAGTTCTGAGTTAAATAAAATATTGGAGAGAAGTGGGCTTTAGAAATAAGGTTTCAAAGTTCATAAGGACTAATCCTTTTATTGTTCCATTTCTTGTTCAATTCTTGAAATTTTCCCATACCTTTTGTGGGAGGCGACTCTATACTTTATGCATCCCAGTGTGATTTATATATATTGAAATATTGAAAATACTTGTCTGATTTAAAAATGATTTGGAAAAGAAACACCAGGTATTACTATAGAGATAATCTAGAGAAAGATATAGGAGATGATCCCCATACACCTAGAAGGAGACAATGGTCCAAAAGAGGTGGATCAAACCATTATTCCCCCAATACTTCAAAGGGGAGAATGGAAACCCCTGTCCCTGAGAGAAGGTCATCCTCATCTGAGAGTACAGAGAAATCAAGGCAAGTAGGTACTTATAGAGATTCCATATCATTTGAACCATTTAGATATGAAGAGAAGAAAGATACAGGTTTCTTCCCTGCACAAAAAACTATAGAACAACTAGGAGAGACATCTGCTATTGAAACAACATCTTATCATTCTGATAAATTGCATGAGGAAGTTATAGCCTTGAGAAGAAAGAACTGTGAGAAAGAATCAGAGATAATAGATGCAATAAAAAGGCATGAGAAAGAATTGTATGACTTGTTAACTAAGAGAGAAGGACTCTTAGCAGAGATAAGGAGAAATGAGCTTAAGGCTAAAATCATAAATGAGGAGGTTTAGGTTCCAGACAAAGATTTGTTTGGTGATCTTGGGGATTTAAGGAGACAAGTTGAAAATAATAGATCAAACTCTAACAAAGATGAGTTTGAAGGAGAAGGACTTGTCATAAGGAAGTTACACTCTCATGAGATTGAGAAAATGCAAATCTCAAGAAAATTCATAAAGATGTCTTTGATAAAGGTAAGAAAAAGGCTGTAGGTATGAGTATTAATAAGCCTAAGAAAAGAAAAACTATCCCTGTAAGAATGTCTCAAGTTGAAATAGAACTTGAGCAAGCCAAAAAAACTAAAGAATATCTAGCCAAGAAGCTAGAAAAGATGGAATTAGAGGCTGCTACAGCTGACATGAAGATGAGGATAGATTTATTACATGCTACTACAAATACTACTATGAGTAGCTCTATGCCTGTTACTATTGGGAAAATGCAACAAATTCCACTAGGTGGTCCTGGTCCAAATGCTCAACATTCTGGTTTTGGTCCAAGTGCTCAAATCTCTGGTCTAAAGAAAGGGGCTCCTTAGTCTACTCAAAATCAAGGAGGTATAGAAGGCCCAAGTGGAAATGATACCTTTGTAAACTTCCAAAGAAGATCTTTCCATTTGGATAGATACTGACCTCTTTTCTTTGATGGCATCCCTGGTCATCCAAACATGATCCCCAATGAGGTAAGAGACCAAATGCCTAGGTTCATAGGAAATAATGTCATAACCTATGAAGAACATTTAAAATCTTTCACAGATAAGATTACTAATTTTGAAGTATAACATGAAGATGTTATTATGAAGCTTTTTGTTCAGTCCTTGATAGAAGATGCTAGGGATTGGTTTAGGAATTTTCCTAATGATAGCATAGCATCTTGGGAGTAATTTGTTAAATATTTTAGGGAACAATACAAAGAACATGTTAACTCTTGTTACATGTTAAATAAATTTAATAACATTAAGAAATTCCCTAATGAGATCATATCAGATTTCAACAATAGGTTCCAAAAGGATATGAACAAGTTGTTCCAAGTGTAAGGGTTAGATGAGCAAGTATTTCTAACCACTTACTTTAATGCTTCTTATGGAAAGATGTATTATCTTCTAAGAGACAAAAAACTACATACCTTGAGAGAGGCTTCCAAAACAACAATAGACATTGAGAGTAATAGGCAAGCCTCAGGGAAGATGGGGAAGAGAGAGGATGTCAAACTATGGAAAGAGAAAGGAAACGAAAGCAAACCTATTAAGGAGGATGTTAGGGTTGATAAATTGGTGAGTGTAATAAAATATATTAGTACTAAAATGGATAAGAATGATAAAGGTTTTCATGACAATAAGTACTAGTATCAAAGGTATGACAAACAACCTAATGTGAGGGACATTCCATATAGAACAAATTGGAAAGATGGCAAACCAATCCCCAAGAACCAAGAAAACTAAAAGAAAAAAGAAACCCCTGATCCCCTGAAAAGAAATAGCACACACTATGTGGAGAACACTCCTTGGTGTGATGCTTGCAACATGCCTCACTCTTCCTACCAATGTGTGGTATCCCAAGCCCTAGCTGATCAAATGGGGGAGGAAAATGAATAGACTGGTCCTAAACAAGAAAGTCCAACTTGAATATGTTCACTGTAAGGAATCCTTATCCATGGTCTCCTAAAAAAAGTGAACATGTTGAAGATGTGAGTAATAGGAGAAGTAAATACCTAGAATACCAGACCCAAGTTATCTTTGATTCAAATGATAGGACTGGTATTGTATCACAAGGAACTATCAATGCAGTGGGTGATGAAAAGGAGCATCCCCATTTTAGATTACAAAGTGATGAAGAAAAAACATCCCTAACCATAGAATAAATAAACTAGGCTAGGGGTGCATAGAATCTAAGGAATAGAAAAGTTGAGCCTAGTCAAGGCAAGTTTTCCTTTGTTTTCATTAAAGAGAATGCCCCACAAAATGTTACAGAATCTCATGGAAAGGGTAGTAAAGAAAAGAAAGTTGCAAAGCAAGCTGAATCTTCTTCTTCTTAGAAGGAGAAAGAGGAAACAAAAATAGAAGAACAAGTGACTACTGATAAGGCTAAGAAAGGTAAAAGGATAGGTGATGTATCTTCTTAATTGCCTATGTTTGACATGAAACATGTTGTTACTCAAATGAAAGTTTCAGTCCCACTGATGGAGATGTTGAAGATAAAAGAGCATAAAGAAGCTGCACTTGCACTTTTGAAAGGGATAGAAGATGTCCCTATGTCAAACTAGGAAGAAGTTTCCTTGACCTTGAATAATGATAAGAGAGAAGTTCCATCTTTCAATGAAAAGGAGAGACAAGTAAAAAGCCTAGAGAAAAGTAGGGAACTCTCTAATATCTACATTGGAAATGTGATTACTCAAGAACCATAGTCAGTTGATCCTTTTTATGTAACTTTGATGATAAATCATATGTTAGTAAAGAATAGCATGATAGACTCTAGTGCTATAGCTACTGTGGTTCCATATCATGTCATGAAACAATGAGGTCTTCAAGTCTTCACTCCTACTGGGAGTTTCTATGCAATGGATAATAGGGAGGTTCATGTGATAAGAACACTAAAAGATATTGAAGTCAAAAATTTTGCATTCCTTGAAGCTACCTATAGAATGGATATATTTTTTTTTGACACAAAACGCCATTATGGTATGCTTTTATCTAGACAATGGGCAGCGATAGTGGGTGGAAGATTGTAACTAGATTTTTCATATGCAACAATTCCTGTAAATGGCACTGAGGTCAAGTTTTACAAAGAGCCTCATTCTCCTATCACATTTGAAATGATCATGCCTGATCAAATGAATTGTTATGTAGATGTTGACATAGAAAAAAAATTTGTTGAAGAGATTAAGCCACAATTGAGAAACATTGACCCAATAGTGGATGAGTTGTTGTTGCAACAAGATGGATTGTGGCAGATGTACTTTGATGGAGGATTCTCTAAAGAAGGATCAAGAGCAAGTGTTTTTTTAATCTCCCCATCATGTGTTACTTTTAAATACTCTTTCTTGTTATCATTTCATTAAACCAATAATACAGCTGAGTATGAAGCACTAATATTGGGAATGGATATTGCCATCAAACATGGTATTAAATTCTTGCAAGTTCATGGGGATTCCCAACTAATCATAGATCATATTAGATCAAAGTATGCTGCTAAGGATGATAGACTGAAGTTTTATAAATATTTTGTTTGGGATAGATTAGAATTCTTTGATGCTTTTAACATTATTTGGGTAGAGAGGTCAAACAATATAATGACATAATTTCTTGCAAATGTTCTCTAAATAATGATGACATTACCCTTGCTAACATATATGTGGTGGAAGTCAAGAATAGGCCAGCAATGCCTAACAATATCCATAATTGGAAAGTCTTTGAGGATGATAATGATATCCTCAGATTTATCCAGTGTGTAGATCAAAATGATGGCCAAAAGATTGACTGTGACTCTTTGATAGGAGTTGTAGATGGAAAAGAGTATATTTTTGACAAAGAAGTTGTTCAGCTAGCTTCTAATCATATTCCTAAGGGATTAGTTGAATTATAAGGCATGTTTAGTATAAATGATAACTACATGTCATAGAAGTCCAATGCCAAGGTGGGATATTTGGAGGAAATAAATCTAGGATCAGAGACATCCCCTCAATTGGTTTAAATTGGAAAAAAGATAAATAGGAATGTGAGGTTAAATTTGATAAAATTTCTGAAAAAATATAAACATGTTTTTGTCAGGTCATATGAAGACCTCAAAGCCTATAGAGAGGACATATTTTAGCATGATATCCCACTGAAAGAAGATGTAAAACCATTTAGACAAAAATAGAGGCCTATCAACCCACTACTGGCTACTAAGATGCAAATAGAGTAGATTAAATTAAGGGATGCAGGCATAATTCAGCCTATAAGACATTCATCATGGGTTTCAAATCTGGTCCCTGTAAGAAAAAAGAATGGGGACATAAGATTATGTGTTGACTTTAGGAACCTGAATGTAGTTTCACTGAGAGACAATGATGGACTACCTAATATGGAAGCTATGTCATATAAGGTCATTGGATGTGATCTATTATCTATGATAGATAGGTTCTCTAGGTATAATCAGGTGCTAGTCAAGGAATCTAAACAACTCAAGACAATATTTACTACTCTATGGGGACTTATGTATATTCCTATATGCCTTTTGGTCTAAAAAATGCTAGTGCAACTTTTCAGAGGGCAATGGATGTGGCCTTTAAAGATCTTATAAATGTCCTCATGGTAGTCTATCAGGATGATTTGACTACTTTCTCAAAAGATTTGAAGACCATTGTAATCACTTAGAAAAGGTTATGATCAAAGCATTGGAGTATGGGATATCACTGAACCGAAGAAAATATCAATTTGTTGTTACTGAAGGAAAACTATTGGGTCATATAGTATCAAATAAATGGGTAAGAATAGATCCAGAAAGAGTTGAATCTATTCATAAGGTAATTTCTCCTAAAAACCTCAAAGTTGTGCAGTCATTCTTGGGAAAAATCAATTTTGTTAGGAGATTTATTACCAACTTTGTAGAGCTAGTCAAACCAATAGTCAAACTATTAAAGAAAGATGTGAAGTTTGAGTAGAACCAGGAAGCACAAGAAGCTTTGGAAAAAATTAAACAAGCAATCCAAGAAGCCCCTATTCTAAGTTCTCCAAATTATACTAAAAAATTTTCTCTATTTACATTTGCATCTTTTCACGCTACTGCAATAGTGCTATTGTAGAAAGATGAGGATGGTATTGAGCATCCTATAGCATTATTTAGTAAGTCATTACAATCAACTAAAATTAAATTATCAATTGATGGAGAAACAAGCCTATACTTTAGTGAAAGCAGTCAAAGAATTTAGACCCTACCTAGTATGTGCTAAAGTTAATGCATATGTTCCTCATGCTGTAATAAAAGACATTTTGGTCCAAACTAAAGTGATAGGGAAAATATGCATGTGGATTAACAAAATTGAAGAGTTTGACTTAGAAATCCACATTACTAAGTTGGTGAGGGGATTGGGACTAGCCAAATTGATGGCATAAGAAAATATGGATATGGTTCAAGTAAATAATGTCAACAATTGTGGGGAAGTAATTACAAGTATTGAAATGCAGCCTTGGTATACTAGCATTGTATATTTTCTAAAACATGCAAGTTTTCTAGAGGGTCTAATTGATAACCAGAGGAGAAGTCTGAGATCGCAAGTTTAGAGATATGTACTATTGTAGGGTGACCTGTATTGGAAGAATAGGGATGGAATACTATTGTTATGTATAGACAAAGGGAAATTTGAAAAGATCTTGAGAGAAATGCATTCTGAGATGTGTGGAGGACACTATTCAGCTAGAGCAACATCTCATAAGATCTTAAGGGGTGGTTATTATTAGCCTTACTTGTTTAAAGATTCCCATTATTTTGTTAGGAAATGTGAACCATGTCAGAGATTCTCTAATAAGATGAAAATTTTCAGCTTCCCTATTGCTTAATCCTGTAGTTGCAAAAGAAATGTTTCTATGTGGGGAATAGATTTCATTGGAGAATTTGCGAAAAAAATCAAGTGGGGGACATAGTTGGATCTTAGTTGCTATTGATTACTTTACCAAGTGGGTTGAGGAAATTCCAACTAAATAAGCCACAATCATAGTAGTGGTTTACTTTATGATTGATAATGGCATTACTAGGTTTGGTGTCCCTAGTAAACTAGTAATGGATAATGCAATGTGTTTTAGATTAGAAGAGTTTGTTGATTTTTGTTTTGACATGGGAATTTTGATATCATATTCATTCGCTTAACATCTATAGGCCAATAGGCAAGAAGAATCTAGTAATAAGAGTATTCTATAAATTTTGAAGAAAACCCTAGAAAAAAACAAAAGGGCATGGCATGCAAAGTTGAAGCTTTCCTTATGGGAAGATATGATTACTATGAAAAGGGCAACAGGAAAGTCTCCTTTTGAATTAGTGTATGGTTTCTAATCCAAAATCTATGTAAACAATTTGCTTCCAGTCTATAAGTTCATCCAAGATGAGGGATTATAAGTCTTTGATCCAATGCAAGAAAGAATGATTCAATTAGTAGAATTGGATGAAATGAGAAGGGACAGCCAAAAATAAAATATTAGATTATAATAAAACATGAAATATATTTTTGATAAAAGGGCCAATGACATAAAATTCCATCCTGGTGACTTGGTTCTTAAATGGAATGCCAGGGCTAAAGATAAGGGAAAGCATAAGAAATTTGAATCTCTATGGTTAGGTCCCTTCATTATCTATCAGACATTTGGAAAGGATTCATAGCTTCTCAAGCATATGAATGATGAATAAAAATAATTTCTAGTGCATAGACAATTTTCGAAAAACTTTTTCAATTGAATCAAATTTCCCCGTGCATAGTAGTCATGTAATTTATGTATAGGTGTGGTTTCTCTTTATCATGTGTTTCTTTCCAAGTTGTGTGTTTTCTTTTGTAGTAGGTTAGTGTGGTTGTGGTCTGCCTCCAAGAGATATGTAATTCTTGCTATGAACTTGCATTCAAGAATCCTTAGATAGAGCCACTTTTGGGTATATTTCTAGTTTTCTTGAGCCTTGCTAAATATTTTGGTTCCTAATGTTAGTTATGCCTAAAATGTCAAAGTCTGTTCCAATGTACCATCAAATTTTTCTCCAAGTGTCTTATTTTCAAGCATTAAGGTGCAAAAAATGGTTGAAAAACCTTAAATCCTAGGTCATTTATATCTTTACCGTGCAAAAACCCTAAACCTTCATGACCTTGTTCTAATTTGAAGTTACTTTTATCAAGTAACTTAAGATGTTTTAAGTCATGTGCCTTTTTAACCCTTGCCTTTATCTCCTATTCTCATGACTGAGATAGGATATTCTTTATGTTCTAGAGACTTGGTGCAAGATTTTATCTTTTAATCTTGAGAAGAATGGAATATGCTCTTATACATTTAGAGATTAAAAGCAGGTGGTTGATCTTGATCTCATCATGCGGTTGGTGCGTGATCGCTAGATAAATGTGAAGTTGGCTCAAGGATCCAGAGACTTAGCGAAAACCATGGATGCAATTTTAATCATATGGCTAGTGCTAAATCTCATGACTTAACTCCAATTACAAGAAATATTCAGTGATTCATAAATAGCTTAGTCACTAATTCTGGTAATCCAACCCGAGATCAAGACAGAGTTTACTTTGTGCTTTGTCGTGTGATCTCTAAATGAAATTAGAGTTAAGTGATTTATTTAGAGATTCAGCGAGGACCATTGATCTTTTTCTAGATGAGAGGCTGGTGCGTGATCTCCAAATAATAGCCAAGTTCAATATTTTCTTCGGCGATTTAGCGAGGGCTATAGATCTTATTTTATCCTTTGATTGATCATGTGGTCTACACATGATCTCTAAATAAACCCTAGTGTTAGTAAATATTTTAGAGACTTAGAGATAAATAATTCACATAATCTTCAGATAAACATGTGGTTGAGACCAAGTCAAGTAAATTTTATTATGAGAATTAGAGTTAACTTGGTCGTGTGATCTCAGATTGAAAGTGTGGTTAAGCAGATAGTCTCAAGATTCAATGTAGGCTACTGGATCAAATCAGAATCAAGGGTTGTCATGTAATATCAGGAAGAATTGGTAAAGTACAAAAATAATTTAGAGACTTAGCGTCGATCATTGATCAGGGAAAGATTTGAGGGCTATCACGTGATCTCTAGATTAAACCCGAGTTAGAAAATATATTCAGAAACTTGGTAGTTTATTTAGTCGCTGAATCTCCAAATGAACCATGGTCATTTATGATTAATTCAAAGCTGATTCAAGTTTTCTAGAATGAATGTGGACCATTGATGAAGACAAAGATGTGTGTCTGGCGCTAAATCGCTAGAAAAAGTCAAGTAATGAATTATTCAGTGATCAAGAGTTAATGATCTAAGATGTAGACACGTGTTTAAGTGGCTAAGAAAATATGTGGTGTTCATGAAGTCACTAAGTAAACCCATGGTTAAGCAGATCATTTAGCAATTCAATGATAGCCTTTACCTCTGAATCTCTAGACTTAACCAGAGTTAGTTAAAATATTGGGATATTGTGAGATAGCCTTTAGTCGTGTAATCTTAGAATAGACTAGAGATAGAGAAAAATATTATGAGATTCAGCGCTACCCATGGATTTAGAGTAAGATCAAGGGTTGCCGCATAATCTCCAGATAAACTAAGCAAGTACAGAATAATTTAGAGATTTTGCACAAGGCATAGATCAAAATCTCATCGTGTGGCTATCGTGCAATCTCTAAATAAACTCATGGTTAAGAAAAGCATTTAGTGACCTGGAGATAAAGAAGTCACGTGATCTACATATGACTTAAGGTCAAGAAAAAGTTAAATGCTGAGTTGATAAGAAAAGATCTAGACCATTAACATAATTTAAATCTTGCGGTGTGAGTATGATCTCTGAATAGATCTGGGGTTATTCAAAATGCTAAGGGATTTAGAGAATTTGTTATCTTTGAATCTCCTAAAAAACAAAGAGTTAGAATAGGGTTATCTTTGTGTCTTGTTGCTGGATCTCAGAATAAACCTAAAATTAAGATAAAGCTCAGAGACTAAGTGATGATCGCTGATTTCATATCAGATGAATGAATAGAGCTAGATCTCCATATGACACTTGAGTTAAGAGTTTTATTCAACGACTTAGCAGTTTCATTTTATCTCTAAATTTCTAGATTTGATCATAGTCAAAGCAAAGCCTAGTAAAGTTTATTACAAGATTCAGAGATAAGAAGAAAGGTTTCACTCGGTGTTAAGGAGTAAACCAAAGGTGAGGTAAAGCTAAAATGAGTGGCTAGCACTGAATCTCAGAATAGAATTAGTGTTAAGAAAATCATTTAGTGACCTAGCAAGAACTGTAGATCGAGATCTTATCATGTGGTTGGCTCTATATCTCGTAATGTAACATTGGTTAGAGAAAAATCTCAGTGACTTGGAGATGAAGCAGTTGCATGATCTCCAAATAGACTATGGTCTAAGTATGGTAAGATAATAAGTATTCTATCTCACACCATTTCAAGGAAAGAAATATCAAAGGCAGGGTTATTAAAGATGAAAGATTCTGACAGAGTACAAGTAATCCACTGAGCTATGAGAAGGAAAGAAAAGAAGGCCAATCATATCGTGTATCAAGCCTTTTTACATAAAATAAGGTTTTAATACTGAAAAAGCACTAATGACTTTTTCAATTGGGATTTTTGAATTTGATTACCTGTCAACTTCAAGCACTATGGCTAAGAGAGAATTGATGTCAAGACATGTAGAGTTATTGAAGAATTGATTGATCAATGATTTCCAGGTTCTTGGCTAGACTGGTGCATTGAATTTTCAATGATAAATAGACGTAGCCTTTGTACATTCTGATTACCAAAGTTTTCAGAGCATAAAGAAAATAAATTGCATAAGTTTCATAGAAATTGTGAGAAGAATCTTGTATCTTAGAGAAGAATTGTCTAGAAAACTAGTAAAGATGAGTCAGGCAGGACCAAGTGGGGTTTCAGCCAATGGAGGAAGCAAGGATGCAGAGGAAGAAAAAAAAGGAAAAATGAATTATTCAAAAGAATTTGTGGCTCTGCTTCTTGGAACCAATCAAAATAAAAAGTTAGATGATGAATCCTTCACTGGTTTCATGTCAAATTGTAGGGATCCCAACACCCCTGGGTGCTTTGGTTTTCTTTTTTTTAATTATTTCTAAAATAATAGAGATAGATAGATCCTAGTATAAAACACTTGGACATTAGGTTTAGCTAAGTAATTTTCCTAGATGTCTTTGTGGATGTTGACTTGTTAATAGAGCTAGCTAGGAAATATGACCCTACATCAGAAAATATCATAAAAGGTGATGAAACAATGTTAGTTACCTTGGATAGGGCATCCTTCATGAAAGCCTTTGAAATTTAGCATGCCTCTGTCATAGAGATTGACTTGAAAAAATTGTAGAACAAGTATACCAGAGAGGTTAACATAGTTAGCAAGTTGTTCCAAACTCATGTGCCTAGGTTGAACAAGAATTATGTGGCCCCAATGCCTTCTTCTAAGAGTGCACCATATGAGTTTAAAGACTTTTTTTACATGAACTATATATCCTATGGGTTGTGTAGGGTACTAGGAATTAATAGACACATTGAGAAGCTTCCTATAGATCAACTGATGATCTTTGTAATACCTACCCCTTTGTCTATCTTCCTATGTCAGTTTCTGATCTCTTTTAAGCCATAGTAAGTATGTGTTAGCTCCTTCAGGTGATTTTAAAGATATTCATGCATTTCTTTTCAGTATTTTATTGATCCATTATTATCATATTGTATCTTTTGTGTATATGAGAATTGAGGTTATCTAATGATGCTTATGTATATGTTAGGATTTCATTTCGGTTATGGTTTCTGACAATACTGACCTTAGGTTTATATGCACATGGATTATTGTATGTTTTCATTACTGTTTGATGTGATTGGTATGGTATGGGATAGAGTCGTAGTTACTTGCTTCGGCAAGATCCACATGATGACCTAGTCTCAACCATTGTTTGCCATATGATATATGCATGTATGTTCATCTTTGTGATGACAGGTTTGCAGGTACCGGGCTACGTCTTCCCTGAATTGGCAGGAGTGAGTGTGTCCTATCGCATTAATCTCAATGGTAAGAGAGGGGAGATAGTTTTCAGGTCCAAATCCTATCCCAAACCAAATTTTTCTAGTTAGTGGACAAGTATCTATTTTGACTACCCTGACCGAATTTGTATAGTTGATAGGAATTTGTGTATCCCTTTCCTTGATCATGATTGATTTTGCATGTTTTCGGTTTCATGTGCTTGATGTGATTATGTGGGTGTTATATCATGTGATTTATTTAATTGAATATTATTGCAATTAATTATTAAATATAGCGTATTTAATTAATTGAAAATTAAATTAAATACCTATGTTTAATTGAAAGTTTAATTAAAGTGCAATTATTGAATATTAATATTTAATTGATTATTCAATTGAAATTAGAGTAAAAGTGCTTGTATGCTTAATTAAATAATTAAATATTTAGTTGCATGGATAATTGTGATGTAAATATTTAAGTTATTTAAATTAATATTTTATTAATTACATGTGCAAGATTTGGTTGAAAAAGTATTTTCAAACTCAAAGCTCTCAACTTGAATTTAGGAGTCAAAGTTGAGTTGTGCAAGTAATTAGATATTTTAATTATTA